>VUQG01045749.1:23062-42158 GCA_015106755.1 Etia nguti
AATTTCATGTCTTCTGTATGAAAAAGTCTTTTCCATCTTGAGTTTCACCAACTCTCTACTGTCCCTCTTTTTTATGTCCAAGAGTAAAGTTTTCTGCATCGCCTCTAGCCTCTCCTCAGTTTTTTCTGATGGGTATGTTGGGTAAAAAGGGCACGGCTGAGGGCTTCGGAGGCTTGGGCAGGATCAAGAACAATATAATCCTCATAGTGGTGGGCCTTGACACGTCGATAGTCCCTTTGTCTGCTACTTCTGAAACTGAGGTAAGGTTAAGAAACTCATTCCCAAACAAGGAATCCATAAACTGAAGTCTGAAACTGCCCTGAAGACCACACTGTCTCTTGACTTCAACGATGAGATCCTCAATTGATTCAGGCGGTCCATTAGAGAGTGAGCCTTCGACAGGTTCCATCAGTCAAGACGGTCTTTAGGACCATGGGACTCCCCATAGGACTCTGTAGACAAAAAAGAATTACATATCAGACATCCAGAAAGAATCATTTCAGTTTAGTTTTCATACAGTTATCCATACCCAACAGTCAAAGTTATAAAGATCAGACATTTTAAAAAAAGAATTTATCTAATGAAATCCCGAAAAAGTTGATTCTGTTCATCTGAACGTAGCGTTTTCAGTGGGAGAAACGTTTCGTCACTCATCCAAGTGACTTCTTCAGTCTCAGCTGACTGCAGGTTTCCCCAATCTTATAAACAGTACATTTGCATAATGACTGAAACCAGCCCACTGAGGGAACAATGGGCTGGGAGGTCCTTTTTTCATCCAAGTCTGTGATTGGTTGGTTTTGTGGCACAAATATAATGGCGTACAGAAAGAGTTGAATGCGCAGGGGCAAAAATGTTGAGAGCGCAAGCATCACATTGCGAGCAAGCGCAAATGCAAGAACTGAGCGAGAGGGGCTGCTATTGTGAGTGTATATGGATAATAGCAAACACTGAAATACATTTTTTCCGCGCAGCAATGAATTTTGTTCACTCAAATTTAGCTTTTCTTCACTCAAAATAAATTTCTCCTCAAAATGCAACACTTGCACCTGCAATTTTTTTTTACATGCGCTCAAATTTTTTTACCTGCGCTCAGAATAGTGGCACAAAAATAATTCCATACAAATGCGCTCTCCTTAAATTATGTTGTTGTCTTATTGGATAAGACTTTAGGTCTTATTATCCAATCATATTTAGTTGTTGTCTTTGAATATATTGCATCATTTCCGGTGGTGGTCAAACTTGATTACAATGGTTTTAATATTCTAATTTAGTCACTTTAAATCAATGCAAGAAAAAAGAGTAGTTTCAGTATTGTTTATAATTAAGTAAATGGTACTTTATTCAATCAAGGTTTGTGTAGCATTAACTAAATTCATTTCTGCAAATTCAAAAGCCTGCCAATTCCCATTTTTTCAGTGTATTTCTTGATCATTCTTTCTGATGTTGCTTTCATTTGGTATTACTACAATCTATTCCTTCTCTGCTATGTATAGTTGGTTAGCTAGTTTGTCCGTCTCTATCTGGAAGTCCCACAGAATTTTAAATTGGTCATTCTAGACCACCCTAGGAGGTCACATTTTGATGTATATGTAAATAATTTTTTTGAGTGGGGGGATTTAACATTTAAACTAATTAAAATAATCATAAAGGTGTTTTTTTCCCTTTATTTTCTTTCTTTCTACCC
The DNA here is from genome assembly GCA_015106755.1 of Etia nguti. Taxonomy (NCBI): domain Eukaryota; kingdom Metazoa; phylum Chordata; class Actinopteri; order Cichliformes; family Cichlidae; genus Etia; species Etia nguti. The sequence continues at coordinate 24,747 of VUQG01045749.1, forward strand.
TTTTTCTTCCCTCATTGTGTTTATGTACAAGACAGAGGTGGAGTCTCTTGCTTCTGCCTGTCCTTTAATGGCTGCCTGAGGCAAGTGGCAAACACACACACACAGACACACACACACACAGACACACACACACACACCCTGTAGCAAAGAGTATTTACCTGAGTTTGCCCCATCATCTGTTGGCTATTTCATTCCTCTCATGGGTCACATCTTATTCAGCAAAGGTTGAATTCCAAAGAGCAGGAGGAGCAGATAGAGAAAAAAGTGGCCACATAAAATGAAAGTGAAGAGCAGAATGTGGACAATCTCACAGAATATTTGGTCCTAATTTTGGAAAGCCAAGGAAAAATATTCAAACTTAACTCTTAGCAGAACACAGACTTCTAGTGTAACACCAATATGGTAAAACACCATAATATGTGGTAAGATTAGATGTCCAGGCTACATTTACATTTGAGGCTACAAAACAAAGCTAAAAAATCAAATCAGATAGCATGGTTTCCTTGACTTATTTCATTGAATTTTAGTGCTAAATTTTCTTCAAGACAGCCATAGTATATTAATGAGCAGCACACACTGAAACAGTTGGTCACAAACCCTACACTGAAGAGAGCTTTCCTTTCGACCTCACTAACACGTAGCATGGAGCACCAGCTGCACATCGATCACATTTGGTGCCATTTTATTCTGTGTTAAGCAAAAGCTTTGTAGAAATTTAGAATTATACTTACAACAAAAGGTTCAACTCTTCTGGGAAGTTTTTTGACAAGGTTTAGGAGTGTGTTTATTGGAATTTTTAACCATTCTCCCAAAAGCACATTTGTGAAGTCAGAAACTGATGTTGGACGAGAAGGCCTGGCACACAATCTTCACTCTAATTCATCCCAAATGTTGAGGTCAGGTCTCTGTGCAGGCCAGTCATGTTCTTCCACACCAAGGTCACTCATTCACGTCTTCATGGACCTTGCTTTGTTCACTGGTGCGCAGTCATGTTGGAACAGAAAAGTACAAAGTATGTGTTACAGCTGGACTGTGGGCCACTCTTGCTCCTGTTGTTGTTGGTCCATCAGTCAGCTGCAGAGGAAAGCAAAGTCATAACATCCAAAGAGCTGAAGTGAAACTGAGTGTTAAAAACAATGACCAGTGTTACTGCAACCCCTGTTTGTACTTTTCATTCTTTATTTTTTTTTCTTTGATGTTTTGTTTTTTTGTGGGTTGGTCTGTTTTCAGTGAACTCTGCAATGGCTTCCTTCTCTATTTTGTGTCAAATTGTGAACCAACCAATACATTATCCACTTCCAGGAGCATGCAGTCAGGATATTAAAGGTGAAGAAACCTCTTGCCGATCTCCATGTCCACCAAAAAGTGTGCTGCCACTTTTTTGATTTTATAAAGGTTTGTATTTTACTGTCATTTCTCATCATTTTTGCCATGTAAAGCTCAAAATAGTGTTCATGTCTTCACTCCTGAGATCAGGCGTTGTTGTCAAAGCTTTCCTGAAAAAGGTTCTTTAAATTAGCCTTTAGATAACCTGTAGACAATAAATGAGCTACAATTTCTAATTAGCTAGTACCTAAACTGCTGTAAAGCAGACCCTTTTCCTGGGATGTATTATTGTAGGGTCTACCTTACAATATAAAGCGCCTTGAGGTGACTGTTGCTGTGGTTTGGTGCTGTATAAACAAAACTGATATTGAAATTGAAGGATGCATCGGGTGTATGCTTTGCAGCCCACCCTATCCCAGGATTTATTGCAAACCAATCGCAGTGGATAATTTTTTTTCCAAAACATGGTGAAGTGAAGCAGTCAAGAAATAAAGTATTGGGTGTAATCCCTTTTCATGACTGCATCCTTGCTGCTGACACGTACAATACAGAAGACAAAGAGATATATGTAATGCAAACACAGAATGTTGTTTTCTTTTTTGACACTTTGTCAGTTGATCAGCTACTTTAATCTGGAATAAAGGTTGCCAAGAGGTTGAGTTTCATGATTATTACCATTAACGAGCAGCTGTCCTAATTGAGTCTTCTGAGTTGACACAATAGGATAAAATTGGAATGTCCTTAATACCTGAGCAAGCTGAAATTAGAAAATGAACTAGAAAGGTTGCATTTTTCTGAAATTTAGTATACTTATAAAAGTAAGCATTTAAGTACTGGAAAAGGCAATCAAATCAACCAGTGTATTATAAAAGGTAGTTAAACACTGAAATGTAATAGTTAAAGTGATACATAGAACAGGATTAGTCTTTTTAAACCTCTGACACTCAGGTTTACTCTATGAGGTATAACTACACAGTAAAATGAGCAGTGTTAATGCAAGACTAAAAGAGTCCATTTCAACAAAGAGCCAGTGAACATATGGTCCCGCCCTGTCCAGTGTAGAAGTTACACTGATCTCTGTGTTGAATTTTCAGAGTCAATTTTACTCTGATTAGAGTTAAATTCAGTTATAGAGTAAACCGTCATTAACACTCACAATTGTTACTATATTTTTACTCTATAAGATAAATAACACTGAGTGTTATTTAAATATAACATGGCTACTTTTCAAGTGTTATTCTAAATCATCTCCAAAAATTAAATTAGAAATCTAAACAGTGTTAATATGTAACTAATCCAGTCTGTGTCACAAAAAATTGACTCAATTATTTTATTACAAATTACTGGGAGCAAAACAATCAATCAGAATGTGAGCCCAAAGAAAGACAGAGATGAGACTTAGGGAAGACTGAGCTCAAGAGACACCTATATAAAAATAGAACATAAACCAAACCAAATACAAAAACTGGGTCAAAGACGAAGGACCATGACATTAATTCTGAAAGTTTTGCTAGGTCTTGGCTACAAAAAGGCTGCGAGTCTACGATTCTGACTGATTAAGGCATTTTATGCCTTAGTGGCATAATTATCCCTGCAACACATACGCACACTGACTGAGCAGGTAAAGCAGGTAAAAAATATCTCCTTTTCAAAACAAGAAGATTCTAGGTTCCCAACTTACCAACAGTGGGCTGTTCTTGAGTTTTTTGTGGCCACAAAAAATGCTTTGATTGGCCAGAAAAGAAAAGTGCTTCATAAATTACTCTTAGTTTTCTTGTGCATACATTTAGGTTGATAAATATTATAACAATAGCATTTTTTGTAATTTTGTGTCTGCACACCAACAGATTGGATTTTTCTAACGGTCACACTCACAGCTTTAATTCAAAGACCACTGCAAAAACTGTTACAGCCATTATACTCATTTAGACCATTTTTATACATGCATTTTCATACAAGGCTAAATACAATTCTTACAACTTGTTGAGGCTGGAATAATGAAGCACAAAGAAAATATATGAGGTCACTGCTCTTTACCCAAATGAGGAAAATTGTGGATATATCAAGTGAATATGTCTTTATGAAGTCTATATATAGTCCATATGTAGAAGTATGTATACATACCATCTTCCCACCACACACAAAAAAATAAATAACATAAAAATATATAATATGATTTCCACCTATTACAGACTTCAGTATGTTTGGGCCATTGCAGGAAATTAATGCTCTTTTACTGCTACAGTAACTTCAAAATGAAAGTTATGAATACTGACACATAATGCTAAAATGACATGTTAACACTCCAAACTAGAAGATAAAACACATTACCGTGTATTTCCCTCCTATTATACAAGTCAGATTATAAAACGGAACCCAATTAGACAATAGTGTATAATTATTTAGCAAATATCTCAGCCACATCTGCTAAAATGTAGCTTTTGAAAACAGATGTAGTTCTTTATGAGCTGTCAGGACTGACCACATTATCCTTCTGATAAATTCTGCCTCAATTATTGTAGACAAAGAGACTGCTGTATTTAAATTATGAGCACCTGCTTTGCTCTCTTCCCATTAATGTTCTACCTAATTTACATCCAGTGTCACCAGCATCTGCCTGCCATCATCATATTTTAAGAGGGACTGGCAGAATAAAAAGGTTCTACCAGACAAAAATTAGTTAGGGTAACATATTTAAAAAGCAGTTGATGTGGTTTTATGCCAAACTTTCAATTCATCTTTACACAACTTGCAAAGTTGGCAATGACAATAGAAAAGCAATATCTTTACTCATTTACGTTTTAAAAACCCAAGCCAAGCTACATGGCTTGGGCTACAAGCTGCATATGTGGTTAAGCATTCTCCACTTTAACAGATATTTTTTATGCATTTGACAGCTGTTTAAAGAAGCATTGCTCTGCCATCATCAGTTTAGAAGATATCAAGGACATCACTACGGTTTTTGATGACTTTGCAGACCCAAATGCAGAAAGCAGTAGACAGAGACACACATAAGATTGAGTTTTTATTGCAGAATTAAACTAAGTAACTCACAATCCAAAAGAAGAAAACCAAAATTCAAAAGTCATGGGATAACTGAAGAGCCATGGGGGATCACTGGGGAGACCACAGCTATGTGAGACAACTCAAAGAGCAAGGGCAGACTGTGATTAGCTCCAGCTTTGTTCCCCTCCTGTTTCCTCTTCTCCTTTTACTTCTTGTATAAACTGTCTCAAAGGACAAGTTGAAAAAAGTAAATACCAAACACACCAGACTACTACTAGGTTACCAAAACAGACCAGAAAATAACTAAACAAGAGAACATTAGATGGAGAATTGACACAAAAGACTGTCATGTACTGTATGTGGGAGGCAGGAATGGTGGACCCAAAGTGCAGACTTCAGGAGACGAAAAAGTGCACTCAAACAGCTTTTTTGCTGGAGACCAAAATAACTAAACTGAACATACAAATAAACTATGCAGGCAGGCTGATAGACAGAGAACACAGTGTTGAATGAGGGACGACGCGACGACGGGCAGGGGAAGACGCAGACGCTAAATACAAGAGGTGAACAGGACCAAGAGGAAACAGCTGGGAGACACGGCTGACAATGATTACACAGACGAGATGGAGGAGCACACAAAACTGAATACACTGACATAAGACACAGACCTTCAAAGTAAAACAGGAAACTCAACACACATGCAGAGAAACAGACTCAGAGAACTGACTGAACAGGAACAGAGGGAGCACAGAACCAAAACCTAACAACTAGCAAATCTTAACAAAAGACATAACCAGAATAAACAAGAACATAAGATAGTATTAACAAACACAAAACACTGAGTCATCTGACTCAGGACCATGACGCTTGTTAGCTCTCTGGAGATGGGAGGGTCGCATGTCTGATCTGCTAATGATAACCAGTTGCAAAGATATCAAGAGTAAATAAGCAAGTTCATGTAGGATTTCTCATGCTAGAACCCTAACTAGTTCAGGAATGACGTTTAAGGTGAGGAGGAAGAGGATGAAATGGAGTAGTAGTGGAGGATGCAGATGAATAAGATGGAAAAAAAACCCACTAGAAAGAGATAATGAAAATATAAATAAAAATCTTTTAAAATGAAATGAGTTATTGGACATCATCGCTACCAGCTAACAGTCAATATGGGAGACAGCTCTTGAGCAGTGTGTGCATGAGGTCACATGCAAAACTACTGTACAAACAGACCAGAGGAGTCGCCCCCTGCTGGTCAGCGGGAAACAAGCAGGTTTAAGGCATTTAGTGAAGGCTTAATTTTTACAATCCAGAAACCAGAGTAGACTAATTGCATTTGTCATGCTTTTTGATTCCATTTTATTTATATAACCTGAACTTCCTAGAAAAAGTTATTCAGGCTTTTGTTACTTCCTGTCTGGACTACTGTAATTCCTTGTACTTTGGTATTGAACAGTCATCTTTATGCTGCTTGCAGTTGGCCCAGAATACGGGACGTGCCATTATACGATCTTCCATGTAGAAATGAAAGAATTGTTTTACATTTTAAAAATGTAAAGCTTTAATAGCATGCCAAAATTGGAATAAATCATATTCAAATTAAGTATTCAACATGAACATTTTCATATTCATTATTCTTGACTTTTTATATCTTTTCTGGCAGAAATGGATAGTTTACACATGAGCTGAGATGGAAAATTCACTTCCTCTGTGTCAGTGTGAGTGTTCTGACTGAAACTCAACACATCGCAGATGTTTAGCTTTTGTCCACCCCCTCAGGTTAAGAGTTTGAATATAAGAGGAGGAGTTTCTCTGTGCATTCCCACTTGCTTGAAATGTAGTTTCCTAAACAGCACAGAAGTCTGACACAATTGATTCATAACTTTATCGGTCAGCTAGTTACTTCATATCTAATGGATTTCTGATTTCAGACCAAAACAACTCTAACCTTCTCCCCCTCTTTTTGATTTTGCCATCCGGTGAGAACAGCATCTGGCTTTAATCAGGTGTAGACAGCTCATAGAAGACTCATGCCATCATTAGTTTTATGAGCTGGTTGAAAGCTTTCAGTGTTTCCACTTGTTTTAAAAACCAAAAGCCTTTAAAGGGCTTAAAAAAACAAACTTAATTTGCAGGCTTTTATCAAAATAATAGACTTGCTTCATACAGAACAACCTTTCCTTACTTTCCTTTTTAAAGGAAAATTTACCAACAATCAATAAATAAACACTAAAAATCTAACAGTTCAGACTAAAAGCAGCAGGATATTAATTAACCTGTTGTGCAGATTCTATGGATGTACACAACAAAGCAGAGTACCCCAATGACGAAATGCCCCATCTTGAAGTCAATGGCCAGAGTTAGTCACATCAGACAGTGTACAAAAATTCCAGTCCAGAGGGGTTGATTGAATCCACCAGCAGCTGCCAGATTTAATTAAATCCCTCGATATTGTCATCTAAGGTGAATGTCAGTTTTTCCAGGGGAAGAATTCTCAGAATCTCGTAATACAAATCCTCCATTATGGGTACATACCTGGAGGTCCAGTATTGAATCACCAGTCTAGCTATGTAAAAAAAATTACTATAACCAGTTTAGCATTGTTTATTTTTATTTTTAGCCACATCAGATGACAGTATACAGTGGATGGGAGGCATGTGCAAACTGCACCATATCAGTATGGTTTTTTTTTTTTTAACTTCTTTTCAGAAGCTTTAGATCTTTGAACAATCCTAAAACATATGCATGTTCTAGACTGTATTACACTTCATACAGAGGGTGTATGTGGTGAGACTGCCCCACACCAGTGATGTGCAGTGCAATCTGGATTATTTTAAACTGTGTTTCCCAGCCATCACTACTGTTAAGCATGGTCCGGGAATTTGTTATATGGCAGATCTCCATACTTGATCATCAGTCTTGTGTCTCATGTCCTTCTGCCACCGATTTGTGATATGTAAATAGAAAGTTTGCATGAAATAAATCTGTCTCACAGAGGCTGAGTTGGGATTTCCTATAAGCACAATGTTAAATGCTTTTGAAGTTTATGCTTATATTGTGATAAAACTGAATCTAACGTCAACTTCCTCACATCCCCTTATGAAAACATAGAAATAAAGATGTGTGGCGTAAAAAATAGGAAAATAAGTGGTATCTTGTCAAAATCTTTACTTAACTGAGACACTTCTTTGTCATTTAAAACTATATGTTTTACTTTTGAAGTTACAGAAAAATAATCCACTAAAGTTCCAAGAGTTACTGGGAACTCCTAAAGAAGAGCAACTAGCTGTAAAAGCAAATAAAGTGCATCTATCACAACCTAAAAAAGAGGGAAAGCTATTCAGTCGTAAATTAAGTTTATGTTACAACAAACATACGTTTCATTTTATTACCCTGATTTTTAAGCTCTTATGAGAGCTCGGTTTGCACTGCTTTACTGAAAATCTGTAGAGGGTGGCAGGCCTGCACTGCAAGGTTTAGAGGTTTAGTGGACAGTTGATTCATATCAATTTATGTCTTTTATTTGCAGAATGTGAAAAAAACAAACATTTACAATAAATGGTAACATAGATTAAGGACATTATTATACCTGTAATATACAACTCACTCTATTACAGACAGTTATTGTTTGAATATTATGGCATTTTCTTTTCTTAAGTTTCTTATTTGACTATGTGTATTTTGGTTTTTGTATTTTTTATTTCTGTTTCTACATTTTTCTTCATATTGGAGATGACAATAAAGCTAACGTTAATTTCTTTCCTTTCATACAAATTAAATCCAAATGTCAAATAACAGTTACTGTCCAGTGATCCTAACTTTATACTTTGAAATCATCCTATGTGAGACATTTTGTAAACCATAAAGTAATCATCAGACATTTCTGGGAGACAAAATGAAACATGTTCAATGTTTTTCTGCTTTCATTTGTAAGTTTATAGCTGCGTTTTGTTTATTATATTGACTTGTTTGGCTAAATTCCTTTCCTTTGGTTAACGAAAATTCTAGATAGAGTATGTATACATGTAGATTAGTTCCACTAAACAAGCTGTACATATGTTTCACTGACAATAGTATGAGTATTAGTAGTAAGTGAGATATTGAGTTCTGCTGCCACCACATGGTCAGAGGAAATCAAGCAGCAGAGAATTATTAAATATGTTTCTTCAGTGGCACAGTGAAAATCAAATTACAGTAAATAGAACAACCACAACAGGCGGACTATGCAACCATACAGTTTGGTGGGTGGGTATGTGTCAAAGCGTGAGAGTGAGTGAATGAGCGAATAGTCTCAATAACCTGCGTGTGTGTGCATGGCTGGGCCTGGGGCTTGCTGAGCCTTGGCCCCCGTGGTACCTAATCATGGAGAGAGGGTCCCCCCCCACTCCTTTGGTGGTCCAGGGTGGCTGTGCTGGGTGCCAGGCGGTTCTCTGGCGTCCGGGGCCCTGTTTTCGGCTTGTACCAGGGTGGCCGGTCTCTAGCGGGGGTCGACTGCCCATTGCTTCTGACCTCTGGGACTCTGAATCTTTGGCCGAGTGCGGCCCATCTGGGGCGTCCTTGCATCTCGTGCTAGGATGGACATGCAGATGTCACTGAGATGTGTGGCCTTAGATTTTCTGTACTCTTGGTGGCTGCAGATGGACCGATCTCCTGGATCTATCTCTGTTTGCCTCTGGCTCCTGTGGGGCATTATTGTGGCTTCACACCATAATTTTCAAGTACATTTCATGACAAAGGCATATACACAAACACTCACTCGCACGGATGCACGCACGCGCACACACACCACAAGAAGATGGTTGATTTATGTATCTGTGCATTTTCAGATTTTTGTGTTCCAGGTGCTGTATGCTTGTTTTTTCTTACAGGTGCAGCAGTTGGCGATAGACTGTACATTTCTAATTGTGCTCCATCCTTTTATTATATTTTCCCCTGTTTTCTCCCCCTTCTCTTTTTTTACCTGCCTGTCCTGCCTTAAACATTTTCATAGTATGCCACATATAATGTAATTACTGAAATAACCCAAATGAAAATGAAGAAATAAACAGAATGAAAACGCCAGAGGAAGAGGAGCCTATAGAGAAAATATAGAGTTCATCTTGAAAAAGCAAAATGTGTTTGGCACAACAGTGCATTCCGATCATACGGTGGTGTTCCTGATTTCCTAGTATTTTCAATATTTTTTACACTTACATGTTTCAAATCATCAAACAAATTTTAATATTAGTCAAAGATAACCCAAAGTAAATACAAAAAGCAGTTGTTAAATGATGATTTCATTGATTGATGGAGAAAAGTTAGCCAAACCTACCTGGTCAAGTGTGAAAAAGTAATTGCCCCTTTGTTAATTAATCATTAATTAACTGTGATTACACATCTTTTTTTGGAAAACTGAGTTCAGTTGTACTAAACACACTTAGGCCTGATTACTGGGAGACCTGTTAAATGAAGAAATCACTTAAATATAACCTGTCTGACAAAGTGAAGCAGGCTAAAACATCTCAAAGAGCAACACTTTTTGGAAGATGTGTGTTCTATTACATCTGAAATAAAACTAACACAGCATTTCAGAAAAGAAACATCACACCAACAGTAAAATATGGTGGTGGTATTGTGATGGTTTGTGCTGTTTTGCTGCCTCAGGACCTGGGAGACTTGCTGTGGTAAATGAAACCATGAATTCTGCTGTCTACCAAAACATCCTGAAGGACATCCTGAAGGACAATGTCCGGCCGTCTGGGACCTCAAGCTGAAGTGGACTTGGGTTCTGCAGTAGGACAGTGATCCAGAACACTCCAGCAAGTCTAACTTTGAATGGCTCAAGAAAAACAAAATTAACACTTTGGTGTGGCCTAGTCAAAGTCCTGACCTGAATCCGATCGAGATGCGGTGGCATGACCTTAAAAAGGCAGTTCGTGCTCGAATACTCTCCAATGTGGCTGAATTACAACAAACCTGCAAAGATGAGTGGACCAAAATTCCTCCACAGTGCTGTAAAACACTCATTGCCAGTTACCGCAAATGCTTGATTGCAGTTGTTGCTGCTAAGGGTGACTCAACTTGTTATTAGGGTTAGGGGGCAATTTAGATTGCTAAGTTTAGATTCTTAGATACAGTTTTATTATTTGACTTTGTTATATTTATTTGGAGCAAACAATTTAAAAATAGTTGTCTCTTTCTATAAGTATCTTAAAATATGACACCTACGTTGTACTTGCTCATCTCACATCAAATTTGTACATAGACTAAGCCTGTGTTTGAAATCTGTTTTTTACATTTAATTTTCCAAACCCTTAAACATCTCTGAGTCTGCAGCTGGGAGAATAAAAACTAAAACTGTCAGAAGGTGGTTATGCTGACAAACTAAAATGATTTCCATGTCTCCTTTATTAAACTGTGGGGCAATATTATTTAAGCTTGAATGTTTAAATGGATTTGTCAACTTAGAAATAAACAGCAGCATAGAGAACATAGTGGCTAATTAACTTGAATTAAAATTGGTATCACTTTGTGTGTTAAATCACCAGTTTAATGATTTTCTGCAGCATTCATCACATTGTCTGTGTAGGCTCTCAGTCATCCAGGTCATAGTAATCTAAGGAGCTTGGAACAAAAGGCAACTGGAAGTTTCTTGAGACATTTCACCTTTAATCCAAGAAGCTCCTTCAGTTGCTTTTCTTTCAAAGTTCCTTACATTCATCACATCCTTTTTGCAACAGTGTTACATTGTACCATTCTAGCTTTTATGTTCTTTAGAGCTTTTTATTCACCATTTTATCATCATCTGATAATGTCTCTGGAGTAGTTGGGACTCATGGATCAGTTTCTGTGTAGGAGAAGTCATCTATTCTGTAAAATCCCCCTTTTAAATGACCAGACACTGCAACAAAACCCCTTTCATGTGAACACGCAGGGGAAACCCTGGGTTGCCTTGGCAACTTGATAACAGTTTCATGTGACTGCTTATACCGATTGCTGTTGTACAAACAGCAATCGGTATAAGCAGTTTGTACAAACATATGTTAAGGCCAGTGGATACAGATAATGGAAATATGCCCTTGGTATGTTGAACTTGCTTTGTAGTTCAGGGCCCAGAGTTACAAAGTCCATGACCTGATATGGCAAAATAAATCCACATAATTCCATAATTGGCAGCAAGCGCAAAACAATGATAACAGATACTTAAACACTGAACACAGGAATGACAGGACTCACACTCTGTGGGCTCCTGGGGATTAGACACAGCAGGGACGAACTGAGACGCAGGTGCACACAATCAAGACAATCACAACTGAACACAAGACGACTGACTAATAAGGTAAAACAGGAAGTAAGGAACGAAAACTAAACAGAGAATCACAGATGTAAAAGTAAACTTAACATGGGGAAAAGACAGAACAAGAAAACCCAGTGCATCCGAAACCCAGGACCTCAGCAACATTTCCATGCTGCATTCATGCTTCAGATACTTTCACACACATTGATTTACAAGTGATAATAATCTCATCATTACTGTATTTCAAATGCGTTAATGTATTTTAGTCACACTTTTTTGTTTTTGTTTTTATTGTATTCTATTTAGATTTTTATTTAGTGTGCTAGGTTACGCTTAATATTTTGACTGCTGTAACACAGAAATTTACTAACTTTATTTATCCCAAAAGTTGGTATCATATATTACTATGTATAACTGTATCTCTACTCAGCACCTTTAATACTGCTGTACATTATTAAAAATCAGTTTTCTAAATGATCATTTAAAAAGACAGACAATTGATATTTATAGATTTTGGTGATACTCATTTAACTTATGTAAAGAACCAGAATTCTTCCTCTAATGCTGCGTGCTAGTGAAGTCGCAAACATGATTGTTATATGTTCTGCTGTTTTATTTGACAGATCATTTCAGAATCTGCTAAGTGTTTGTGTTTCTAATCTTCTGTCTCATCATGCTACTTGTCTTCCTCTGAGGATGCAGTGGATGAAGGACCCTTAGATGAGGAAGAGGCATGCTGGGATTCATGGGACTGATGCGAGTACGTGTTGTTGGTTTGATCCACAGAAGATGTTTGATGGGATGCAGCTGGAGTGAAGGATATGAAAACAAAAATAAGCATATGAATAAAAAACACTCCACATGTGGAATTATAATATAAGCTGAGGTTTTGATTTATGTAATCGGATTTCATACAGACTTTTGAAATGTCTTTTTTTCTCATGTTGACCAGGAGCAGTCACCTGGAACCACTGCTGAAGTCTGTTATGAAGAGGATTCACAGCTGCAGGAGAGAACAATCTGGATCAGTGTTCAGTCAAAATTAATTTCTTTTCTGAAGCACTACGGTATGTATTTCCAGATTGAAAGCTGTAAAATCTGCAGTTCCCTTTAGTTACAGGAGGTGGCGATGCTTCCACACTGTCAATAAGGAACAACTACAACTCTGGAAGAAATTAATCAGTATTTGCACTACCCCAAATCACAGATTCAATTTAGTCTGACTTAATTCAGTGCTTACCAGTTCAAATGACTCTGCAAGTCCTTTTAGTACTTGCACTTCAAATGCCTATTTCAGGACTATTGAAGCCTTTTTAGGGTTTCAGCTCAACTTTGTGACACATTTTAGTTTTTGTTATTCAGATGACTAAACATATATTCCTGACTTTTCAAACTTAATTATCATTTTTTAAAATTTGTTTATATTTCCTGACTGCATATTAACTACTTATGGCAATGAAAAAGTTAAGTGAATTTGGTAACACTTACCTCTTTGAGGATGAGAAGTGGATGTTGAAGCTTCTGGGTATGATCCAGATTCTTCTCTAAGGTTCTGGTGAGGTTCTAATCCAACTTCCTCCACGAATTCTCCTCCAGTTTGTGATTTAACGTCCTCTGGGGATTCTTCTCCAGATACTAGTCCCGTATTCACCTGGAGAAACACTTTGTCCAGCAGGTGGTCCAGCAGCTGGTCTGCATGGTTCGGCTTGGTTCTGATAGTCAGTTTACGACTAGGTTGTTCTGCTGAGATCTGCAGCTCGGTGATGTTTCTGAGGAATCAGATCCAACTGATTTTTTTTTACAACTCTCCAAAACACATATTCACACCTAATGAGATGATCAATATTGGTTTGTGGTCTCTTCATCACTGTAGCTATATTCCCTAAGGTCTGAATTAGAGCATTTGTTTTCATCTTGGAAAAAGAAACACAAGAACTAGCTCTGTCCTCTGGCTCCATCCAAACAGACTATACCAGTTTAAAAATCCCATTAAAGGGTAACTACACATTCAAATTCTTCTTGAATCCTCCCTTCCAGTAAGAGGCTATTTAACACACAGCAAGGTCAGTGGATATGAGGGAGGCTAACCACTGCTCAAAGTTACTTTTAGGCTCCTTTTTTTTCCACTGAAGAGACAGGCAGACATTTATGGCCCTTTGAGTCGGTTCCATGTTGCCATGTTGATACCTGTAGTGTAACAGATTTCTATAATTTGAACTATATTATCCACTAATACCAACATTAGCATACTATAAAAAGGTTATATGACATTTACTGTAAATGGCAAATGATAGTGAGAAAACATGGGCTAACTAACTTCACTACTTTAATTCATTTTTACGCTAGTAAACCTGCATGGGAAAAACTGACCAATGGCAGAGGAGATTTCCTTTAAAATTATAATTTTAACCTAAGATATCATTTTACCAAATACTTAAATCTATTTAATATCCATCCATTAGATATACTGGCATTATCCTGTAGACAGTTGCTGTAAGCTGGAGCCTACCCCATCTGATGAAAGGTTTGGTATTCCTGAGCCCTGAACAGATCACCAGTTAGGCTAACACATAAAAAGAGACAGTCACCCTCAGTTTAGATTCCTCAACTGTGGGAGGAAACCACTGCACCACCTCAACAAGTCTTGAAGTGTCTACACATCTCCAGTATGCAAGCCAAAGACTGACGTCACCACACTGGTCATGCTTGGGTCAACTACTACATCTGCTGAATTAATGTCAGGCTGCCCTACTTACCAGGACTATTCATTTTCTGACTAAGGCTTGGCCTCAGTGTGAGTGCTGAAGGGATAAATGCTGCCTGCAAGGTTACATGTTATTGAATTTAAGGCATACACACAGATTCAAACAAATCCTCACCAGGTGTGCAATCCAGTTTCAATACAAGGACCTGGGTATTCTTAGAAATAACAAGTGATCACAATCAAAGCTGAAATTATAATTGGTCTAGCTAACAGCATTTTCACACAACAACTCCCAGCTTGTGTGGGAACTACAGTAGCTGGGACATAGGCTCAACTACGACTACCATTCCTGTGTTTGTGTACCTACACAAATAATGTCGATAGCCATATCCTTGCTGTTTATTGTGATTAGCCCACAGGCTAAAAGATTAATATGAGGAGTCTCTAGAGGAGTGTACTACAAAGGGATATCTTTGTGAGCCATGTCAAGTTTAAAGTCATAGTGTCACAACAGTGGCTGGTTTTTTTTTTACCTGGCTAAATCTCCATAAAAATTATGATGAACATGTAACTTGGTTGGGAGCAGGTAGCCACAGTAGCCACATCTCTCTGTTATATGTCCTTTAAAGACCATGGGTTAAATTTCCTGTTTGTCACCTCAGTTATCAGCAGTCACATAATTTGGGTCTAACAGAGATGTATGAATCTTATTTACACTGTAATACTTCTATGACTCCTGTTTAGAGCTAGCTGCACCATTGTAAGAAATGCACAAACTGGGAATTAAGTCAGCCAGTGTTGTGGTTTTAATGCTTAGCATGGTAGTTGTAATATTACATACAAAGACTCCAGTGTTTTGTACCTTTGTCAAAAATAGGAGAGGGAGTTTGGCTAATCTGAAATGTTAAAATCAATGCCAAGAACCCGTATTAGAATCCACTCTAAAAACACCAGAGATTATTGATAATTGAAAGTTTAAAGTGACTTCTAAAATAAACATAGAAGAATAGTAGTTCAGTGTAAATCTAAATAACTTTGAATTGCAAAATTGAGCGGCTGATTTTTATGAGGCAGCTGCTTTTACCTGTCTCTGATTTGTTTGAGGAGGCAACAGAGCAGCAAGAGCTCAATCACAACCAGCACTAGAGCTGCCAGGGATAAACAGAAGACTTCATAGGTCACCTGCTCAGGCACTGTCATGGTGATATTTGGAAAGCAGGCAGCAGCAATGTGACGCAGATCTCCACACTAGACAACAGTTTGAGAGGTAGAAAAGGTAGAACAACACTGAACATGAACATTTATTTAGATCTTTAATTCTCAGGATAAAATCTAAAAAGCCCTCAAATCAGAAAGCTCTACAATTTTTCATGACATGTGACGACACTTTATCTGGTGATGAAGATCATCTGATTCACCTGAAGGCCTTATGTTAGGGTGTTTAGCTAAAAGATTTATTCTATTCAAGGAATCTATGCCCCAAATGACTTTTTTATGGGAATAATGTTTTTCTTTCTTTCTTCTTTTAGAGCTATCAATTTGATCCTCATGAGAAAATATATAACATTTTAATGGTGACAAAAATATCAATGTGACTGAAAAGAAAGCAAAGACACAATGAAAAACATACATAGATGCTTCAGTCACAGGCAGCAGTAAGAGGGGAGACACACTTTAAAATCTTAGTTCACTAGCCACTAATAGTCTGTTGTTGTTTTGATGAACAATGCAAGCTTCTACACTTGTAATCTAGTTTAAAATAAATGTATTATCACATGTACACATATCAATCACAGCTGTAAAGCATTTTCTGCTAATCTGTTTACGTACCGATGTCCGTTGTTAGTATTCTGCAACTGAAGTTTTTTCTGTTGCTTAGAAATGATCAGAAATTTTTAAACCTGTGCCATTCTTAGAAAGTTGAAAGTAAACATTCTGTTTGAATTTCCCAAGCCAGGACTCTTCTGATAGTCCTGGTTAGTGATAATGATAATCTGCACATGGCTAATGTGAAAACATATGAAAAAAAAACCATGACTCTGAGGCATACTGCTGTTTCCACGTGTTATTGTTTGCAAATTTTGGAGTACTTATTGTAGATTTTGGATTTTGTTTTTATTGTAATGAAAGAGGCTGAATACACATACAGGTGTGGTTTATTAGTGCAGGTATGAACATATAAATACCAAAACAGTTTCATGAAAAGATTAATCTGAAACTGAAAACTAAAACCAACTGAATCACAGCAGAGAATTGCTTGATGGTGAACTTGCATTCAGAATCTGTAACCTCTTTCATAAATTATTCATAATCATAATCAACTTTTGTTTTCCATTTCTTTCTTTCTTCCTTTTTTTTTTTTTTTTACATTGCTCTGTGTACTCGCTTTGACTAGTGTTCATCTGGTTATATTGAAATTATTAAGGCTTAAGGGGGAATGTGTCTGGACTGGTTTGAGTCATATGCTTGGTCTGGAGTCATTGTTAAGCCATTCGAAGGAAGCAGGGGAGAAGGATTATTCAGCTGAAAACTCATGCTCCAGGCAGGTTGTTTAGATTCAGTTATGGTGTGATGTGGGCCGAATGTTGATACCTATTTTTACCCTGATTAAATAATGCCAAATACATGTAATGCATTAGAACCTGACCCTGCGTGTTATTTTGTCAGCAGTTGTTGGTGAACTAGGCTTTGTGTGTTTTACAAGTAGTCCATCTCTGAATCGAGGAAGGGGCCTAAGGGTACATCTTTCGCCATCTTACAATGCTGTGATTGCAGCCATTCCCCAACTCTCTGTGAATGGTACTCATGGCCATTGATCAGTGGTCTTTGATCAGTGGGTTTTGGTCAGTGGTTGTTGATCAATGGTCATGAGAATTTGCATAATTAAGATTAAAGAACTGACCTCCCAGCCCATTGTTCCTTCAGTGGGCTGGTTTCAGTCATTATGCAAATGTACTGTTTATAAGATTGGGGAAACCTGCAGTCAGCTGAGACTGAAGAAGTCACTTGGACGAGTGACGAAACGTTTCTCCCACAAAACGCTACGTCCAGATGAACAGAATCAACTTTTGGAGATTTACTTTCCTGGATGATTGAGAATGCATCA
>VUQG01045750.1:37108-48889 GCA_015106755.1 Etia nguti
GAGAATATTAAACCCGTCTGGGGGGGGGGGGGGGGGGGGGGGGGACTGTGCCACAAAATTATGCAAGTCCGAGCTGATGGAGACAGCAGCGGAAAGAAACCAACCTGTTCCTCTGTCCACAAAACTTGTTATGGTGTTGGCAGATTTAGAAGAGCGGAAAAAGCTGGCGTTTAGTCCGAGTTTCTCTGCAGCAGAGTATGTCCTGTATATGGAGAGCATGTACTCATGCGGAACAATAGCGTCCTTTAGATCTTCTTTGTGGTGCCCCGCGACAGGATGAGAGGACGCGAAGATGTCTTTTAGGAATTTGGAAGAGCTCTGTCCATCCTGGTGAGGGATCCTGGCACCCCTGTTCCTCCTCGGCGCAGAGGGAGAGATGATAGCAGCAGATTGGAAACACGGTATATTCCCAAGGAAAACAAGGAGGCCCAGATATATCGTAATGACTCGAAATGCGTCCATGGTTGGAAGATTCACCGGTAGATATGAAGAAACTCAATTTTTTCCCTCCCCCGCGCAGTGAAGTTAAATTCGAGGAGCCGCCTGAGCCAGAGATGGTGTGCGCGTCAGGGTCTGAGAGCAGCTAACTTTTGCGCTCTCCGGCCGCACCAGAAGAAGTGCGTTTTTCGCTCTGGACTCCACACAAGAGCGGAGACTGTTGGGCCGAAAAGAAACACGCCCACATGGTGGCTCAGTGCAGGGCTTCCCAAACAATTTCATCTCACAGACGTACTACAAAACTTGCATGCTAGAGGACAGAGTGAAAGGGGGAAATAACAGTGTGGGAAAGTTTGGAATGTTTTTGATTTAGCAGTGAGTAAAATGCGTGCACGTGAGAAATCTGATTTCTTTTATTGTGAATGGCAAGAACTCGATTATGTAATTTTGTGGATGAAATTATATGAGACATTTCAGTGCTTCCTCTTATCAGCGCTGCTTTTTTTTCACTGGCAAGTTTGCAAAATTAAGTGTAGGCCTTGTCAAATTTGAGAAACACTGTAAGGGACTAACAGCCCTCCTTATCGGCAAGTCTGACAGCGTGAAAGCTTCCAAGGACGAAGACGTTAGATTAGATTAGAGTTTAAGCGCAGATAGAAGACACAAACGAAGTGATCGTAAAGTTGCGACATTTTTAAATAAATTTTTAAAGATTATTCGTATTTTACAAACATATATCAAATTTGGGGAAAACTAACTTTCAGGATAAATATCATTTGATGATTTCCTTCTTTTTCTGTTTTTACTTTAATGACCCAGTAGGCTTAGGTTTTCAGAGGCCGAAATGTCATTAAATAACCAGAGCCGTAAAGGCTCCTGGGTTTAAATGTAACTCAGTGGTGTGAACATTGTAAAGTTAAAACGCTCAGCCTCGGTGTAGAGCCCTTCAAATGATTCCGTCGAGACTCTACTGACCTCTAATGGCCTCCAGCGTACATTACAAGAGGAGAAAAAAAAAAGACGTTTCCCACGTACGTGAAAAGAACAGAGACCAACGTGGGAGTAACTAAGGGTTAAAATGTAATTGGTGTTGAAACTTTTATTGGTGATCAGCTTTCACTTAAACCTAGCTTCTTGTTTTAAAGCAGAGCAGACTGTGAGACAGAGTTTGGTGATTGAGGGTTTTTTTCTACTCTTTGCTCTGTATGATGTCAGTAAGAGTGGATATCCTTACTGTGGTCATCTCAGGTGCGCAGTTCTTGTCATGAGGAGCTGCTTTTCAAGATTTTTGTTCGCAAGCGGCAACCATCAGAAGAAAGTGGGTGTCCTCAAAGGAGCTTTTAGCAGACAGTGAGGAGCTGCATCATGGTCCAGCTAAAATAAACAAGGATTATTTTGAACCGCGAATCATGCAAAGCTACTCTAGTGGAGTCTGGGAATAAAAATATGTCAGTGGAGATGAGCACTATAGGCCCCCTTTAAAGAGATCATTCCGAACATTTGTGTAAATGTATTTACAACACATAAGGTCAGAGGCATCACAGTCTTGATTCAAATTTTGCATTGAGTTTCCCAGGCCTCCTCTTGTCTGCCTTCTTGCATTAGTAGCACACAGAAGAAAATTATTATAATGGCGAAAGCCTCCAGTGTTATCTCAAACATCAGAATAAGACAGCTAATGATCATCAGAATAAATAAACTTAGCAACAAAGGAAGGAGATGTGTGTTTGGTTGATGATTTCTCTGTTGTAACAATGCTTCTTACCAATCAGTCTTACACTGCTGAAAAACCTGTTTATTTCTTTAAATGGTGCCACATTTATAAGTACAATGCATGCTTCTGGTACCCCAGGTGACGACAAGCCACACCTGTGAGTATGGACCCTGCCACAGTAATCAGTTGGTGTTTGTTCTGATAAGTGTTGGTTCTGAGCATACTATGTTTGATAGGGTCTACACCATAGGGCAACTTCAAGCCGGTGTTCCACAAAACCAAGTTTCAGCATTTTCTGGAGTGAGCCTTGGTACCATCTTCAGACTGAAGGTCAAGTTCCATATAACAGGGGATGTCAGAGACAGGCTGTGAAGTGGATGTCCCAAGCAAAAACACCACAAGGATGTTTGCTTGTTTGTTTAGTCTTGGATGACTGTGGCTTCCCTATACATTGATAAACTATGCTAACAGTATTTACTGTTCTGAAAATACTGAATATTGCCCCCTTAATCTCGTTGATTTAATGATTTATTCATATTAACTATTGCAATGGCAGGTCTCTGTAAGGTCACAACAGGGTTGTTGGCAGGATCCTATATGCTTCAGTTCGAAATAGATCCTAACAAAAACCTGAAAAACATGTTGCCCAGATCTGTACTCCCTTTAAATCATTTTATATCGCATTTACAGCAGGACGGTGAACAAAACGTTAGGACACTGAAACTGCTACAGCTACACTGAATAGTGCTACCATTTCTTTCCCTCCTGTTCCATGTCAAGCTGCCCTTTGTGGAGTAGGCCTGTGAGGGCAAAAATGGTAGTTGATTTTAAAAGGACATACGGTGAACTGTTCTGTTTACCAGCTTAAAATAAAGTATCACTGCCCACCGAGCTTCAGTGTCTTCTTGTTCCAGCAGAGGTCCTCCTGATGCAAGACAAACTCCTGCTTATAGGTGGCACGCTGGCATCTTAGTCACTGTGCCGTGTTTCCATTTAGAATCCACTTTAAGACGACTGGAATTAGCTGATGAAAATCCAAATAAATGAGGTAAGACAAAAAACATTAACAATCGAGTTATTTCACTTCAAAGTTTTACTTTCATGTGTGAATCTCACTCTGATATCAGCACATTTGCCAGTCAGCGGCGTGACGAAAACACAGTTTTATGTATGTGTGTGTTTGCAGAATCTGTAAATGTTACGGCATGAACGGCATTTAAAGCGCCAGCATCGAATTTCAATCAGCCTCAGTTTCAGCACCATGGAGAGCCATCAGTCCCTGACAGCAAGTCAGCAGACTGTGTTTACCTTCATGTACATGTTTGAGCAAAAAACAAAACAAAATAAATAAAAAAAACCCTTCTGTATGCGTACAACAGACGATATTTTTATATTTGGTATTTAAATGGTTTTAACTTGTGTCCGTTGGGATGATTTTAAAGAATGCCGCAAATCTGTGCAGGGAATGTAAAATCTTATTGATGGATGGAATGGTTTCGATAAATGGCCTGTTAAATCTATTTTTGCTGGGGGGGGGGTTATTATAATATAGCATACTATTGCATCATGTGCATTTCTAAGAATAATGTGTAGACTGTATGTGTATGTAAAACTGAAACGTGGACAGCAGGCGGTGTACTGCTGTACAAAGTCCATATCGCTACACAGTGGGGGGGCGTCAGTGGTTAAGTAACGCCCCGCTCGTTATGTAACACACTTGGGATGGCGGGCACATTATTGCGCGCGCACAGTCAGTGGTCGCACTTCTTGCCCAATCGCGTGCGTCGTCAGTCTGCACTCAGCTCTCATCCGCCCGACATCCACACAGCAGCGCGCAGGCTGGCACCACCAGCAGAAGAACGACCCTTTGTGCTTCACCCAAACTGACGCGCATCCTTCTGAGAGACATCACCGTCTAAAGTCACCGTCCACCATCCAGGCAGGTGTTGTGTTTTTGATCCTCTCATCGAAAACGATGTCGCATCAAACGCGTGTTAGCTTCTAAAAATGTTCCCTTAAAACTATTTTAGGAATGGCAGCAGGTGGGGAGGGGTGGAGAGAAGAGCTGTTTACAAGTTCAGGAGCGAGTCTTCTTTAGATTTAAAAAAAAAAAAAAAAATCAGGTTATTTTTGACTATGCGCATAATTATGACATTTTGGATGCTGCTGGGTGAAATCTGTCCACTCAGAGCTTGAAGTTGTTTACAGCCGGAGACGTCCTGTAGCTGACTCCCTACGTCGTTATTCTGGAGACATGTCAGCGCCTAGGAAAACATTCCCAGAAACTGCGGGGGCGCCAGATGAAACAAAACAAAATCCCACGGCTGGATGCGACAGGATAAAAATGTAAATCGAGCGACTATTAAATGGTTTTATGAAAAGAACCGCTGTATTTGTTGGTAGGATATTATCTAAATAGGCTTTATAATACTCAGTTTAAAAAATGAAAAAAGGATTTTGAAGGGAGATGTGGTAAACAAAGGGAGGCATGTAAACACATGGTGCGCTGTCCTGGGGTTTATTAATTATGGTTTAAACGGCTGCCCAAATTCTCATTTATCTTGGGTGTGTTGACAGCACCGGAAAGACACATGCAAACGAAAATGATCGCCACTATATGGAGAATAATTCTGTTGACTGTGGCTTTCTTTTGCATAAACACATCTTCTGTACTGGCAGGAAGCTATTTTACCAAAAGTCACTTTTAATTTCAGTATGCTTCATGCTGAAAGTGAAAGTCACTTTCCAGCACTGACATCATGCATTTATGATGCAGCCTGTTTAAGGGTTGATGGGCTTAAAATAAAAGTTGCAGGTATGACATGTGACTCAGCAGAGAGAATGAAATCATTTCATTGAAGCTTTCCTTTTTTTATCTCAGCAAAGGGAGGGGGGAACAAGAGTCAAACATCAGCTGGTTTTCACAGAAATCAAGCAATTTAATGCCTCAGTAATAAACACAGCAAATGTACCGACTGCATTATGACGTTAGTGTCAAAGTGGCATAAGAAGCGTGGCATTAGTTCATGTGTGTCATGACCATTATGAAAAAACACATACTCTGGGATGGATTAAGGGAATTATTATTGACGCCCACTCCATGCTGTTTTAAAACAACACCATCTGGATGAGGGGAGTAGCTCCAGTGGAGGCTTAAAGACTTGTTTACTTGTATCCCACTGACAGTTCTTATAAGACATCCTTTTCCAGTTCATCTTCTTACTAAATCAGCAACCTCCCTCGAAGTTTGTTTGGAATTCAGTTTTTTTTAATTATTGTTTATTTATTTTTTGGATTGATTATGGCTCATATGTGCAGGCAGTTTGTTGCTTAAGGGAGGCTTTGCAGCTTAGGCAGTTCTTAGCCTGTTACTCAGCAGGTAGCCAATCAACTTTGTATTGAGACAAGTAAAGGATTAAATATATGGGTGCGAGTGGAAAGACTTGGCCACAGTCAAATCATCAAATCGGATATACCACAGATGGATGGGCAGGAATCAATGTCAACACAATGTAACACAATACTACAAAACCAAGGTGTGTACAGCTCAAATAAAAACAACCCAAAGCAAAACTAAGTAGAAGAAAGTAACCAGCAAATCTCTTTAGTTCATTTAACCAGGAGGCTTCAGTGCATAGGCTTATTCTAACTGAGATGTTTGATACTGTGACTAACAGCTGTATATTTAAACAATCAATCTACACTGAAAGTCCTTGTAGCCCATCATAAAGCCAAAACACCCAGCATCATCAGCAGACTGTCAGAATCCACTGAGACCACTCTTTTTTCCAGCCAATTGTTATTAAGACACTACATTCATAACTGAAAACCTCAGACTCTGAGAGATACTAGAAAGGAAGTCAAAAGATCAATAAAGTCATGTCGAGTTATTTTCAGGGAACCATGAATGCCTTTGCTTTACATAACGTCAGTCCATTCGGTGGCATCGCCTCCAAAATTTGTCATCCTGGTAGCGGTGCTTCCTTAAAAAAAAAAAATCATTGGTATTCTCATGACAATCTGCCTCGTAGTTGTTTAGACACCACATTTCAGTCAGCACCAAAACTGTCAGACAGGCCGACACTGCCATCCACATTTCCCCTCGACCACACCCTGTTTTATCGAAAAATCACACATCTCATCTTCTCTGCTCAGCTCTTGTTTCAGTTCATCCCCATCCACCACCTCTCTATGCCTTACTCATGTTTCTCTTTTAGTTGTTTGTTTGTTTTACCTTTAAAACCCCTTAATGAGAGCCACAGTTTAAAAGAAAATTCATTAAAAATAAAAAAATATAAATATTCCTTGATCTCATAAAATCAGTGGTACGATGCTCCGTGAACACGCTGGCTAGAGTACACAATGTTCATTCAGTCTGAGGAAAGCATCGAGCAGCTGAATGGTACCTCCCCTTCATCACTTCCAGATATTTCCTTAGCGAAGGGCTGAGCAGAATGAGCAGCAGAAGCCTTCACTCTGTGCACATTCATACATAACTGGTTCCTTCTAGCTCGACTCCTTCGCACAGCTTATCCCCTTCAGTTGCTATGACTGTTGCTAGGGCACGGCAGCAGTCGCCCGGTCCTGCTTGGTGCCTATAATCTGATTCTGCCATGCTATTGCACCGGGCTGTTGTGTATTACTACGGGGAAGGATGAAACTGTGAATGCCTGAAAGCCAAAAGAATAAAAGTGTAATACAAAGTGGTGGAGTACAATTCAGAACACATCAGTCTATTTTTGAAGAAGATGGAGGTGGAGTTTGAGTCTAGAGACTCTGTGTTCTAATTTTGCAGTTCAGTTTGGTCCTTGGTGGGTTGGAAAGGAGAATTTTGCACACTTCTGGGCTACTCATTAAAGGATATTAGGTCATATTAGGTCCTTAGTTTTGCAAAGGCAGGTGATCGAAGTACTTTTTTTATGTTGGAGGGGGTAAGGTGAGCTCAGAGTCAAAGGATGCGACAGCAGCACACAGGCCCTGGGGTCAATGACATAATTCCCAATGCCCCCCCCAAAAAAAGAATCTGTATGCACTTATGCAACTAACCCCCTTACACGAGGGCGCTGAGAGGCAATCAACAGGCAAAAGGAACTAAAGTAATTTTATAAAGTTTATTCAAGCGTGAGAGAGGATCTGCATTATTTAGCTATGGAGCATCAATAAAAAATGCTTATCTCTTGTTTTAATGTGCACGTACGAAAAAATAAAGTTCAGTGTTAGACCAGAGTTTCTCTCTGCTTTGGCTTCTACTTGAAACCCTTTTATAGAAAAAGAACCCACAGCATCGCTCCAGCATCCATTAGATTTCATTGATTGAAGCACTTTGTGGCATTTGGCAGGCAGCCCTGCATTTTCTGCACAGACGGCTGATAAGCAGAGTTTGCATGGCCTCATCTGTGCTTTATAGCTATCGTTTATATCTGGGATAACTTTGATGAATAATCCAAACATGAAGAGATTGTTCTTCATATCTGCATCTGCACAAAGACCGAACTGTTCTAAAACCACAAGCAAACTGAGTTAAAGGTCCAGTGTGTAGAATTTAGAGGTATTATCATGTCCAACTACAGATGTAAGTTTAGAGTGAGCCCTTTACAGGCAACGCATCTTCTTATAATAATCCTGGCATGCTGCACATGTTTCTAGAGCAGAGCAGAACAGACAAACCAAATACAGATTCTAGAAAGGGCTTTTCACATTTACACTTTCAATCAACACCCTTATGAGCTCTCCATCATGCTTGGAAATGAAAGGATTAGTTTTGTTCCATTTTGCAATGTGATGCCATTACATCTGACACAGTGTTCCTTTAATTTATTTAAAATTCATTTCTGCCATATGTTTTTTTGTTTGTTTGTCCAGGGTTAGGGTTAAAACTTACATTTTCTGAACTTTTGATTAGCATCATTATGTAATAGTTTTCCTGCAAAGATAAAGACATTTCAGCCAATGCTCTGCATGTCTTTATTGTTCATTGGCAAAACATCAGCATGCTAACACAGTAAACAGAAATGCTAAACCTCTGTACGTTAACATCAGCATGCTTGTACATTGAAGCTCTGCAACTATTAAGATGCTTACATAGATGCAAACTCATGATTATTTTTACATAATCTCCTTTAATTTGGATTTTCTCTGTAATTCCTTGGCTTCATTTGATTGTTTAAGGGCTGACTGATCCTGATATGAAAAGGTAGCCCGCTGTTTATTTTTAGCATTTTTTTATTTGTTTCCTGTGTTGTCTGCCTTCAGGCTTCTAGTGCCATCTGTACCAGGCAGCATTTGTTTGTGTTTGTGTTTGTGTTTGTGTGTGTGTGTGTGTGTGTGTGTGTGTGTGTGTGTGTGTGAGAGAGAGAGAGAGAGAGAGAGAGAGAGGTGGGTGGGATTTAATGGTGTAACAGAGTTCAGATAGAGGGCCTTTGTTTATTATGAGTTTGACTTCCACATCAAAATTCTTATCTATACACGGTCCACGGGAATGTGACTTACCTGTTTTTTCCCCTCTTCTTTCAAACTGATCAGAGAAGAACTCTGTGTGAAGCACAATGGGACCATTCCAAGAATATGAGGTGAGTCTTAAATGAATGCAAAATACTGTCACAATATCTTTATAAAGATTTTTTTTTACCCCAAAAAAGAAAGATAAAACAAAAATATCTGCAACCTTGCAGTTATTATCATAAGATAAATAATGACAAATATGGCCTGAACTAAATCTTTTGGTAATTCAAAAGAACAAAAGAACAAACATAGGTATCATACGTGCACTACATCAGTGCCTCCTGCTCTGATAAACAGGAAAACAAATCACCACAGAAAGGGAGCCCCCGCAGCCGCATCCCACGTCTGGTCCTCCATCCTTTCCGACCGAAAGACAAGGGATCGCCTCTGTCTGATTCCCCTTTTTCAGAGGAGGAGGGCAGGGAGTGTGACATCAGCTCTGAGCACTCCAAGAGGACCATCAGCACCAACAGTTTTTGTTCTGGTAAGAAGCTCAGCTCCAGGGCAAGGGCAGGACATGCCTAATATAAGCTGAACATAACTGGTGGACAGTTGGCAAATTTTATGGCAATACTACAATGCAAACATTTTACAAATTTTAAGCAAAGGTTATGCACACTCAAAAGGAAAATGCATCTTTGTTTGGTTTTCTCCCAGCTAGCCTCTATTAAGAAACAGAGCAAAAAATGCAAAGAGTGAGTGTGTGTGACCACAGAAACTACTTGACAGCTACTTTCTGGTGGTGGTGAGCCATTGTAAAAGCTGTTGTGCTATCTGCCAGAGAGCAAACTTAAGCTGCGATTGACTGCTTATGCTCGCTGCCTGCCCTGCGCTGCCCATTCTTGGCTATTACTGTCTGTGTGCCTGTCTACAATAGATGACACCGGCTGCCCCACTAGTCAGTCTGTGTCCCCCTCCAAAACCCCGTCAGGCTCAGAGCAGAGTGCCCACGGATCGCCAATACTCCCAGAGCGCAAGACCAAAGTGAAGAGGGTGAGGGTGATGGCCGAGTGGAGCGGCGAAGCACGGAGCGCGCAGAGGCACAAGAGGGAGCTGAGGTCGGCCATGAAAGCCAGAGGTACAAAAAAGAATACTGTGAAAAATAGAAAAACTAAATTTCAGATAAAGCTGACTCGGGTCAAGAAATCTTGAAATCTTCACCTTAGCCCTGCACTATTATCATCTGATCCTAAGGTTTGATTCTGATACCACTCATACATTTCTTTTTTTTCTACTCACAGACTTCTGTAGAGCAGCATGGTTATCACATAACAATTTCCCACTCTGGGATGCAGCTGCTTATTAAAAAGAAAACAGTGAATGGGAGAAGAGCACTTTTTGTATCTGTGTGGGGGTTTTTTAACCAGAAAATTACATTTTTTCTCTTATAATCTGAGGCAAAGTGGGGAAAATGCTTGATTATTAATCAGACTGAACAGGAACACTGATTGGTGGGGAGAAACGTTTGGGAGCTTAACCAATTAGGCTGATTAGCAGGAGGTCAGCTCACTGATTGAAGGTGCACAGACTCTTAGTTGACTCACAAAGTGGTGGAGGATCACTGAGATTTGAGCAGTTTTAATTGTCACAGTTGTCACTGGACACAGTAATATGGTTTTGTTTAACGGTAAAAGACGCTACTCAGGTATGACTCTGATTTCCAGTGATATTTATGATGATATTGGTTCATTTTTGGCTAAGCATTAGTATAGATCACTCATAAATCTTGATGGAAATCCTGTTTAGGAATATCAACACCATAATCCTGCAGTGGTTTCTGGATGAGGGATTGTTTATGATAAAAAAGCAAATGGTTTTTTTAATGCACAACAATAAGTTGAACTCAATTCTAAAATGGTCTCAGTTTCCTTGGGGAAATTAATTGATCTGATGCATTAAACTCAAATTAACTTGGGCTGTGGTTTAAAGGCAGGAGTCATATGACTAGCTGGTAACTTTTGGCTTCATTTTTTAATTTTTATAAAATTGACCCTTATTAAATTATGTAGAACCCAGAGTGTTGCTGGAGAAGTAAAGCGGTGATCAAAGGTTGTACTGTGTCTTTGTGATTCCAGAGAAAGTGTATAATGGAGTACCAAAAGAGGAACTGTGGGACTACATGAGGAAGTCAGGAGTGGCAGAAAAATATGTAAATAGAGGGAGAGACAGTGGTGAAGTGTGTCGTAGGAGTGACAGAGGAGTTCAAGGCAGGGATGGGATTACATCAGGGTTTGGCTCTGAGCCCCTTCTTGTTTGCACTGGTGAGGGATGGGTTGACAGATGAGGTCAGGCAGGAGTCTCCGTGGACTATGATGATTGGAGACAGCATTGTGGTCTGTAGTGAGAGTAGGGAGCAGGTAGAAGAGAATCTGGAGAAAAAAGGAATGAAAGACAGACTACATGCGTGTGAATGAGAGGGGGGTGGGTGAAACGGCGAAGATGCAAGGAGCAGAGGCAGTGAAGGTGGATGAATTCAAATACCTGGGGTCAACCAGCCAAACCAATGAAATCTGTACAAGAGAGGTGAAGAAGAGAGTGTGGGTGGAGATGAGTGTTTGGGATAATATGTGACAGAAGAACTGCAGCAAGAGTGAAAGGGAAGGTTTACATGATTGTAGTGAGACTTACTATGATGCATGGATTGGAGATGGTGGCACTACCAAAAAGACAGAGATGGACATGTTCAAATTTTTTTAGTGGGCGTGACCGGAATGGATAAG
The DNA here is from genome assembly GCA_015106755.1 of Etia nguti. NCBI lineage: Eukaryota > Metazoa > Chordata > Actinopteri > Cichliformes > Cichlidae > Etia > Etia nguti. The sequence continues at coordinate 48,482 of VUQG01045750.1, forward strand.
ATTAGAAATTAGTACATCAGAGGGACCGCTTAGGTCAGGCGGTTTGGAGACAAAGTAAGAGAGACAAGGCTTAGATGGTTTGGACATATGTAGAGGAAGGATGGTGGATATATTGGACAAAGGGTGTTGAAGATGGACCAGCCAGGCAGGAGTGGACATGGAGAGGGTTGGTGTGACAGGAAGATGCAAGGGATAAGCTGAGATGGAAGCGGGTGATCTGCTGTGCTGACCTCTACAGGGTGCAGCCAAAAAAAGAAGACATAATTACGTAGAACCCACATTTTTACACTCACAGGAATCAATCGGGTGTTTTTGCATCAGTAAAGATGACTGTTCAACAGTTTGTTTTATCCTGTTGGGACATTGTGCTTCTTCTTTTTTTTTTTTTTTTCTTTTCTTCAGGGAGGT
>VUQG01045751.1:1505-16547 GCA_015106755.1 Etia nguti
AGAGGGAAGGGGGGGTGGGGGGGGGGGGGGGGGGGGGGGGGGGGGGGGGGGGGGGGGGGGGGGGGGGGGGTTGGAGATGCTGTAAGAAAGAGAGCAAGAGAGAGAGTGAGTGAGTGAGTCTGAGGGAAAGACAAAGAGACAGAGAGAGAAAAGAAAAAACAACAGTGCAAATGAGGAAAATTAAAAAAGGTTTGTCTTACTCTCTGTGATAGGAAGAGTACTGAGCAACTTGTGAAGGGAGCTTTGTTACTTGATCAAGACACACGTTTTGTGTGGATGTGCACTGACTCACACGTGTGCACAAGTGCAGTGTGTATTACCATGGGTACATACACAGGTCCATGTTTGTGTTTTTGTCTGAAGTGTGCATGCACATAGGCGTCCCAGCCCATCTGCACATCTTTATGGAGGGGAGTAATTGACTGGTGGAGGACAGGGCTCAGCACCACAGGGAACCAGCTGGAGTTATTGAGGGATGAGCAGCCAGCCTTTGGGAACCAGCATCTCTCTTTCTCTCTTTCTCTCAGAAAAGAGGCAACACAGGGAGGGTGGAGATATAGGAGCACAAAGAGAGAGAGGGAGAGGGAGAGAGAGTAAAAGGAGAGAGAAAGGAGTTAGAAACAAAACTCTGTGGTAAAAGCATCACCTCCATAGCATGACAAAAGAAGGTGGGGGTGAAGGGACAAAGGGAGGGAAGCCTATGGGAGTAGCATCTTTTCTTTTATCACAGTGTCTCTGGTCTGAGATAGAGAAGGTGGGGAAAAAGCATTTTGTACTGTGTTCCTCAATATTTGATCAGAATTTTTCATAATGTTTTGGGTTATTACTTGTTATTAGAAATATAGACTTTTCATTAAATGAAAAATAAATTTAAAAACTGCGATGATCTGTTTGAATTCAACGTGTATATTCTATAACCAGATGGTGTTTATTTCATCTTCCTCACCTATTAAAAAAAAGCTTTAAAGAAAGAGAAAAGGACACAAGCAAGCAAACCAACTGAAAACCTAAAAAGGTATCTGAAGAAAAGCAGCGTGTGTATAAAAAAAAAAAAACGAAAAAAGAAAAAGACTTCTACACCACGAATGGCAAAATTACCAACAAAGATAAGGATGCTTCTTAACTTTATAAAAAGCAGCTGCCATCTTACCGTAATAACAGCTGCAAGAAGTGAATGGAGCTAAATTGTTTAGTCGATACAGAAAAGTGTGCTAGTGTGTTTGTAGGCCAACACATAAAAATACTGAAACACTGAAATAAGGCTGTACTGCAGAAACACAACCGCCCGCTGACATAATCAATCACTTCACTTGTATGAACTGTCTTTCAAATAATTCAAACAAATTAGATCCTATAGAGCAGAAAGTACCAAAAGCCATTGTCATAAAACCTGATGTCTTCTGTTAAACCAAAATAGTCTGATCAGTTTGGGGAAAAGTGTCAGTGTTATCACTACGTTATACTGAGACACTTCACTGTTGTTCATATTTGCTATACTCTTTCTACATTTAGTAAATTATCCTTTTACTTTGAATTTCAAAAATGTTACTTTTAATTTTTTTTTTGGTTTTGTCTTGTTTTGCTTTTACCTTATTAGGATATTTGCTTGGTCATTTGTATTCTATCTTTTCCTATTTTTCTATTTAGTTATTAACCGCTTATCTCTGGATAAATGAAATCTATCATCTTATTTTATGGACTCTGAAGGAAACATGTCTGTCAGACAGACATTACATTTGTATATTTACACAAGGAATAAAGAAAAAAGTATTCACACACTGAACTAACATATTTACTTTTTCAAAAGGAAAATAAATCCTCTCTTAATTTTTGTCCTTTCATGCATGAAAATCATTTTGCAGCTTTTCTATCTGATGTTTTTTTTTTATGAAGGAATGCTCCTGCAATGTCCCCTTGAAAAAGAAGCGCATGTTGTGTGGAAAGCTCTCGTGACAGGTTGTTTGGCTCTGCAGCAAAGTATTAGAGTAGTTCGCACTGTTGCCTGGAAGCAAGAAAGTTCTGTGTTTGAACCTCATTCCATGTTCTCCCTGTGCTTGTGTGGGTTTCTTCCAGGTACTCTAGTTTCCTCCCACAGTCCAAAGACATGCTTGTTAGATTAATCGCTGACTTCTAAATTGGCTGTAGGTGTGGATGTTGTTTGTCTCTCTGTGTTAGCCCTGTGATGCAGTCTACTCTGCCTCTTTCTCTTAGTTCTGATCAGCTGTGTGCTCTCCAGTGTATGTTGTGAACTGCAAGGCACCTGTAAAGCCACAGATAATACATAATAGCACAGAAATACATTTGTTGTACTCCCTAGTTTAAATTATTACCAAAAAATTGCATGCATTTTTAGATAAACACCCATAAATAAAGACTTTGTGATAGTTTCACATTGCAGGATTACACTGTACATTTTTATATAAAATTAGAGGGAACCCATGAAAAAAATATATAACTTTTGAAGGCCTGAAAATGTACATGGGAATATGACTGATTTGTATTCCCCTGGATCACATTTCTGTCACTAATGCAAGTTAACCAAAGTACTAAGTACACAAGCTTATCATCACACTTATTCCCAGGGTGCATGATTACAGCCAGAAATCATACAGGACATTAAAACACACTGAGGAAATGTCAACAAAATAGCAACGCTAACAGCCAACACTAACCGTGTTCTTCTAAGTAGACAGTCCAACAAACACTGTTGGCGTGTTTAACCTCAAAGCCATTGTTTGTCTAATAGAACCTGATTCGCTCAGTACTTAGCGAGTAGTAATAACAGTAAGAAGTGAAAACTATACTTTACACGATTATCATCAAACTCCCTTAGTATAAGTGTTCACATGTAATTGTAAATACAACAATGTTAAGAATGACAGTGTGCTTCGATAGCCTAGCAAAACACTGTGCAGACAAAAGATTTAATCAAATGGAGTACAGTTGCTGTCATGTGAGCTTTATATCTCAGTAGCCCACATAAGGCCAATTTGAGGTACGGTATAATTACACTCAGTTCACAGTAATTCTCTGCTGTTCACTTCATGAATAATCCTGCATGATGAGCGGCAGGTAGGCAAGCTGTGGGCGAATTCACAAACAGTATTATCAACCCACTTGCAATCATGCAATCAGTGCATTTTATAATATTACTGGTGAACATACAGCATATCTGCTGTGACTGTGAAAAGTGATATGTGACTATTTAAAAACACCCACATATCCAACCAGCAGAGCACAATACACAGTCTCCAGAGAGTCACTCCATTCATTAACCCTCATCCTGCTGACATATTTAACATACAAGGACCACAGACTGGAGTCCCTGGGGAACTCAAGACTAAATTACTGTAACAAACAAAAATAATGGCAAAAACAAAAAAACAACAATAACAATAATAATAATAAAACTTATTTCCAGGTGTAATTAATGTCATTTAATAAAAAAATTAAAAAAAAGATTATTGTAATTATTGTTGTAAAGTTACAATTAATTTGCATATTTTGTAAAACTGAAATCTAAACATTTCTTTAATACAACTTGCAGCTTTTATCCAAAGTAGAATCCACATTATTTTGGAATAATTTCGATTAACATTACCTGTGTTAGATTTTGAATATGAATGATTAAATTAAACACAATAAACATCAGGCAGCCCATAGATGAAATCTCTCCAGCTTGTTCTGGGTCTGCCCCAGAGTGGTCACGCAGGCCACCACCCCAGCTGGCTCATTTTAATGAAGAGGAGTAGTGTGTACTCTGAGCCCCTCCTGAACAACCAAGCTCTGCACTCTCTCCCTCCAGGGCTGAGCCCAGACATCCTTCAGCAGAAACTCATTTTCGTTGCTGTCTATTCTTTCAGTCTCTACCCAGAACTTGTGGCTATAGGTGAGGTTAGGAATGAAGATCAACAGCTTTGCTTTCACGCTCAGCTCTCTCTTCACCACGACAGACCAGCTCCGCTCCCTCCTCACTCATGAGCAAGACCCTGTTGGGGCAGCAACTCATCCCTGACCCAGAGTGGGGACTCCACCCTTTTCAGGCAGAGCACCGCAGCCTCAGACTTGGAGGTGCTAATTCTCATCCCAGCCACTTCACGCTTAGTTGCAAACAACCCCAGTGCAAGCTGGAGGTCATAGCTCGATGAAGCCAACGGAGCTACATCATTTGCAAAATGCAGAGCCGAGATCCCGAGTCCACTGAACTCGAGACCGTCACCCTTTGGCTGTGCCTAGAATCTCTGCCAAAAAGCAGCTCTGGGAGAGTTCAGCAACCACGAGAAACGAGTTTGACTTTTTGCTGGCAATACGAACCAAGCTCTCACTAATGCTGTAACTGAAGCGACCACAATTAAAGCTAAACAAACAGTACAGGCAGTTATAGCACAGAGATCTGCCACATGCTATGCTAAGAGGATGCTGGCATGTGTTTCGGGACAAAAGTTAACACCTTTTTCAAGTAGAGTTACCAGCCAAGCAAAGGACAGTCAAATCAGCAGGTGGAGCTTTCCTCATTCCTAGGAGGTTCACTGGTTTTCGGATTAGGACTCGTAAGTTAGCAGTATCAGCTCTTCTTTTCATGTGTGGCATGACCAGGATATGCCGTAGCTGTTTTAGGTAGGTCTGCCTCCAACATTCTGATAACTTTCAGCCTGGAAAGTTCCCCATCCAGATGATGAATGCTACAATGGAGTCTTTCTTCTTTAAAGTAACTGACAAAGTACCCCCCACCCCTCTGATACTTTATTTTTATCATTTTTTTTAGATATTAACTGAATAAGTAGTTCCATTTATGAAAAATACATGGTTGGATTTGTGTGCTTTTGACTGGTGTCCTCTGGAACCCCAAAACATTTGTATTTTTTTAAAAAGCACTAATCAAAGCATAAATAGAAAGGGAATAATGTAAAATAATTCAGAACAAACACACTGGGAAAATCATAAATATTGGAATGATAGAAAAAAAAATCACCTATGGGATATAACAAAAAATATACTGGGGTCTGCGTGGATCCCAGTCAGTAGGATGAGGGTTAGTGTTATCACTTCAAGTCAATATCATTTAAAATCCTGAAAAATGGTGTTGCCTGACAAATGAGAAAAACAGTTCTATAAATCCTCTTTTCACTTCCAGGAAATGTTGTTATCAAAGACCTTTGTAAGACTGCAGGCACATCTGTAAATCATACAGAAGGAGCAGACCTGCGATACCCCACTGGATTATCTATGTCATAGCTTATTGCTTTTTTATTGTTAAGTGCCTCGTAAAAAAAACAGCATCGATTCACGACCATTGATTCATGCATGGCCAAGTAACCTCCCCAGATGCCGAACACAGGCGATGCACATGCAAAAACACACGAGTACATGCAATAGAAAAGAGCGGGGGAAGAATGTGCAGAGGCACTCATACAGATAATAAGAGGATGCCAGTTTTAGGTCTGCCTGAGAGCCCCACGCTGGCCTGCTGAGACACAGGGATGAATAAATGCATATGTCCAGATGACATGTGCAAGGTAGAAGGAGACAAGGTATAAGGAAAGATTGGAAAAAGGAGTTTAGAGGGTGTTGGCTTATAAAGATGAGCCCCCATGCAGCTCACTGCTGCATGGTGCCGACTTTAAAATGTGGCTTCTCGTCACAAGTGAACCAGTGTGTGTGAGTGTGCATGTGTGCGGAGCATTGTCCGTATTAGCTCAGCCCCAATTCCCACATCTTGGCTGGTGGTCACACAGTTGCACCACTGCACACACATGGACACAATACACAGGCTTATCACACAGAGCAGAACACTTCTCTGATTAATAAGCTATGGCACTGCAGAGTCACAAGCCAAAAGAATCCACGCTAACCAAATCTGGTTAGCTCTGGGCTGCAATCCTTCGCAAAAATGAACTGCACAGAGTGCTGATCTTACTGAAGATGGCTTTTAGGAAACAAGATCAGACCAGCCCATCTTGGCCTACTCCAGTGTGCAAAAAGTTGTATTCCAAAATCAGCTCAGTGAGACACGCCTCTGCTGCTCCCACTCTTTTATCATCAAACCCTATTGGGGCTCAGGCAAGAATCTCAGCTACTTTTCAATTTCCATCCAAGCATGAATATTAATTGTTTTGTCTGAGCAAGGGCCAATCTCTTCACCATAGAGGACTAGATGTTGTTCATTACCATCGCTGAGCTGTCTTCATTATAGAGACATGTCCGTACAATATGCTTATGTGCGCTAGTCTGCATGTGCGAGCATGTGCACACAATGGAGGTTTATCTTTGAATATGGCTCATAGTTCTGCATGTCTGGTGTCCTCTGTGTCACATCACTGTCTGTCTAACGCGATCAATCAAGAGGAGCCGTTGTGCCTCACAAAAAACCAATGAGCTGCATCAATAACTGAGCCTGCGTTCTCCACCCATGAATATTCCCATAATGAAACAATCTCTTATCGCAACATTGGCCTGGAAGCCTGTCAAAAAAAAAAGAAAAAGAAAGAGCCCGTGTGGTGGCTGAAATGTCTGTATTTTGTCTCTTTCTCAAATATGTACAATTACAATAAGTAAGAAACACTGCAGGACAAAACGGGGAATTTTAGAAAGAAAGCGAGGAACATGTGCACACATTGATTAATGTGCTGCTTATTGTCCTTTTGCATGTGAGCTAATGCCATTAACAAAAGAGCACTAGCTGACTGTATCCAATTCCCATCCCCCAAAGATGCAACAAGAGAAAGCAAAGGGAAGAAATAATGACCACATTCATTCCTTCAAAACATCACACATGGAAGAATCGCAGTAATGTCCTCCCTCAAGCAGCCTTCATTTCCATTAAGACTACATATCACTCTCTGGTCCCTATTAACCCGGGGACCTAGGCCATCCTTAGCTCAAACTAGCTGGAATACTTTGCATCAGCAGTGTGTTCATCACTTTTCCTCCCACTACTACTATTAACTCTGTGCTAAGACCATTATTTAAACACTGAAAGCAGAGCAAGTAATTTGGAGCAACGCAGTGCCAGCTCTAAAGTCTATTCTATAGCCACAGCTGCTGTGTGTAGTCTGGAATCTGTCGAGGGGCCAGTAAGTGACGCTCCATTGAGCCTCCACAAACAACATAAGACAGAAATGAACCACTGAGGCAGGAGAAAAGGGGGAATGTTTTTCCTCTAAAAGAAGATGGATAACAAAGCACAGTGGAGAGGGAAAAGAGGACAAAGAAAAGAGAACTGGGAAAAGGAGAGAAAAAGTTCGTCTTTACACACATACTAGAGAAGAGAAGCTAATGCATCATCAGCTCTGTGCAGTCTGAGAAAAAACATGTTTTAATTACCTATTTACATTCCTATAGCAACGAAGATGTATATGACCATTGATCTATAGCTTTTCCAATCACTGTGAGTCACGTGGACCTCCCTACCTGTACCATCTCTGATGTTCTCACACACAAGCTCACACAGGCACACACACACACACATCAACATAGCACTGTGCATCCCCTCCCCACAGAGCACATCATCCACCTCAACAACAACAGCGATATTTACAGCCAGGCCCCCCAGGAGGCCAGGTTTCTTGTCACGAAGCCGGTCCTCCCAGCACATACAGAACTGTGGGTGACTTCAGCGATCACTGCTGTCGAAGAGAGAGGACAGCTATTTCGGTCACTTACAGGAAGCACAACATTAGTGTGAATCCTCACATCTGAGACACTTCAATCCTTAGGAAACAATAACCGAGGCTTGGCCTTTGACGTCAATTCGGTCATAAAGGTAGAGACGAGGCTAGAGATTAACAGGAGCTCTCTGAGGGGAACAGACCCTCTTCCTGTTGCTAGGAGGCTTCGAATGTCTCATCCTTTAATGGATGACTGTTGTTATAAAAAAAATTAAGACAGGGATGTGGAAAGAAAGAGTGACTGCTAACAGGATGTTCTCTGTAAGGTAAAGCTCACTTTACCAGGACCTGTTGTTTATTCAGAGCCAGGAGGTTAAATCACTACAGCATCCTTATAGTAGCTATGATATTTTATTGTAGCACTTCATAATACAACTTGTGACCTATTGTGTAATTTCCCAAGAATTTTCCATGTAATTCTTACAAATTTATGGTGTATGTCAGGAAAATGAACTAATAATTAATAGTTTTACAGAAAAAAAGAAAGAAGAACGTTATACCAGGTAGTCTTTTAAGTAACGAGTTTTCATAACATTTTAAAAGAAAGGCGTCACAAAATATACTGTAAGTCATTTTTTTAAGGAATGATTCTTATAATCTAATTATCCAATCACATTAGTGGTACTGGCTGTATTATAAAGTATCCTAATCTCTGTTTTGTCCGATTTTAATTACAACTTACTATTAGTGGTGCAGGCTGTATCATAGTGTCCTAACCCCACCCCACCTTTTTGAATAGCGACTGCACCTAATTTTGGGGTACTTTTGGCATGCTCTTTCATTCAGAAGGTACAACCCTGAAGGACTACACTTCAGATCTTTGTGGACTTATGGTCTGGCCAAACAGGGAAAAAAACAAAACCAATATAATAATATGATAATAGTACTGAATGAAAGAAATCCAAATTAATTGTCCAAGCTATTATGTCTCATTGCAGCTTTTCAGCATCCAGTTTAAAAGTCTGTAGTAGAAAAAATCATTATCAATTAATTGGGCGTTATTTTATTTATTCAGCAACAACATAAACATCTCAATAGATATCGTTAAACTGCTAAGCATATAATTAATAGAGAGATTGTGTTTTTTATTTTGTAACCTTTAGATGATATAATGAAAGCTGAGAAAATAGACAAAATACACTAAATAGCTTCTGATAAAAGAAAACTGAAAAACACGAACATAAAACAACATGTTAAACCATTAAGATTTTTTTACATCTATATCTCAGTTTCTGAAATGGCATTTAATTCATTTTTGTTCTTGTTTGTTTTGTTCTTTAGGCTAAGCTTTCTTTCATTTCCTTCCCTTTAAAATTACCAGTTGTTAGTCTCTTTTCTACTGTAGGCTAGCGGTGAGCATTTAGATGCTGAAAATAACACCCTGAATTCAGAAAAACTACATAATGCTCACAAATTACACCGTAAGTCCCAGCATGTATAATAGAGTGCTACAGTTTTTATTGCTAAAATTAGGGAAAACTTTAGATTACCTCCTGAACATATAATACTTTTTCCAAAATTTACAGTAGAAATGACCTAGTATAAATGTTATATATTAATAAAGAAAAAGCAGTTAAGCTCATGCAGTGTAAGTTGTCTTTCTCCATAAGCGTACGTTAGATTATGCCCATTACTAACACCAGACACTGTCAAGAATACCCAGAGTGTACATTTTATTCATTTCTGAGATTACTACCGTCAGTTTCCCAGACTTTACACTTTATCTCACTTACAGTATATGCTCTTATATTAGTACATATCGTAAAATATTCCCCTGTACATCCAGTTCTAGTATTTTATAAGGCAGGACTGGTATATTGTCCACTGTGTAAAAGTCCACAGAGCTCCAAGGTCACACTGCAGCATCAGTGAGGTCAACAGTCAGTAGTGCCAGCATTTGTTTTCATTTCTGTGACTGTGGATGAAACTGAAAATGTCAAAAGAAAGAAGTACAGCTGCTCTGATGCTGATTGGATGACAAAATAATCTCCTTTGTTTTCTTGTGCTATGATTAGATGCTCTGATATACGAGCCCCTAATTAAACAATAACTACTTCCCAGGATCGGCTAATTACAACTCAAAACAAACACGTGTCCAGAGGGGAAGGTCGAAGAGGTTACAGCAAAACTGTCTACACTTCAGTATTATGGTGATCCGAATGTGTGTTTTTGTGTGTGAGAGTATGTGAAGGGTGGAAGCAATGGGCTGCTACACCGTCTCAGCACTTTTGACAACGGCGGCCTGCCTTGTAGATGCTTCACTCTGTGTGAGCAAACAAGAAATCCAGTTATTTAGAAACTTTACAGGTGAGCAGCTCCTTCTTTTCTAACTTACCTAGTAAACAGTTGCTGAAGATTTGATTTTGACTTGTCTGAGGACTTCCTGTAAAAGCTTTACAAGGTCATTGTCATTATATTGTTTCAACTATATATCTTATCAAATATTTCTTAAATTATTAATATGTCTGGATTATTACCCTCCTGATAGTGTGATACAACATTCATCCAAAAAGCAGAAACCTGCTTTTTTTGTCATTACTACATAGTAACCTAGTTTACAACTTACTGTCTGCATTAGTGACTTATGTTAAAGACACCTCCAGCCACATAGCTGTAATAGTTATTTGTAGTGATTTGGGTGAACTAGCGTTTTACATATACTAGGGGTAGAAGTGCCTCGGTAAGTCTGAGAAAGAAAAATATTCTCTCATAATTCATAATTTCGTAATTATAAACTACCTGTTGCTACACATTATTACTACTCTACTGATGCGACATAGGGACCATGTCCCACACAATAAAAGCTATTTTTAGTGTTCTTTTAATGTGTGTGTTAACTCTTTACTGTGAACTTTAGCTCTGTGTTATAGCTCAACTGTGTCAAATCAGGAAAATCACAGACTGTGGTCTGCTGTTTGGTCCCGAGTTGTACTGATTCCGTGTTAACTGTGTTTGGGAATAGGGGAATTATGAGTAATTCATTAATTACCCCTACTCTTCCACATGTGTAAATGGGCATAACTCTTTTGCTTTTGAGAATTTACAGAAACATGCTCGTAGTCATTTGTTGCTTATAGCTACAAACAGCTATAAGCAACAAACAACTTGTCAGGTGAGTCTCATTGATATGATTTTACTAATAGGTCTTGGGTACCTACTACTTTTCATACATTATTATCTTATCATACTGCGCATATAGGAGACATCTACTGAGAGAGTCTTACTCTGAATTCTCTTAAACTGAAGAGTGAGGTCAGTCCTTTTCCTCCAATTATGTACAAATGTTTTTATATTATTTGTATATTTAACCTTTATGACACTTCATATGCATAAATATAGCTTACATAAATAGTTAGCTATACCTGTAGTTCTCTGTAGTTAGAATACTGGCAACTTGTACTTGGTTGAATATAAACTTTAGACTTGGGTTTCTATAAAGATGCATGACCACATTGTCAGGACCCTCATGTCTACACATTACATACACACCCTCACAAAGAAACACCAAACTAAACAAAATCCCTGTCTTTATCAATAAAACACTCTTGTATAGTTGTAGACAACAAAATCCTGCAAATACAAACGTCAGCATGTCAGTCTGTTCAGATTTGCTGGGGAGTATCTCAGCACAAATTCGGTGCCGATTTCAATACATACTCGACAGTGAGTTATAGGCTTAATTCCCTACAGGCATCGAGTACAGCCAGCTCTAATGAAACACATTGGTTTGGATGTGATCTGAAGGGCCTTGATAGCCACACCATGTGGAAAAGAACATATGGATCACTGAGCTCCTCTCCAACATTCCTGAGCAATCTGGCCAGGACATTGAGCATTTTATCACCACAGAGGACTCAGCAGTTGGACCGCTGAGACTTCCAGCTGCTTGCTCCCAGCAGGTTTAGCATCCTATCTGTCCTCTGGAAAAACAGGAAAAGACCTCTTGCACATTGCTACTGTGAAGTCATGTTCTGTAACTTTATCTTAATCATCTTCTAAGATTCTTTGCTGTGTAGTTTCCAGGTGATCGTGCAGTGTCAGTTCAACACTCGTGGTTGATCGTGCCAAAAACAAACTATACGATTGTCGCTTTTCAGTAACTTTCCCGTGACAACTATTTTAGCTCGTGTCCGTAAAAAGAGACCACCATCGTGTTTGTCTTCCTGACCTGTGAGTCACTCAGTCCATGAGCAAGAGGAGCCGTTTGAATTAGCAAAACAATTTAGAGCTCACTTGTTGTGAGATCATCTGAGAATATGTCATCAGTTCCACTCGCAACCTTGGGACCCTGAATGGACTCTGCATTAGTTACACAGAATACTGCAGAGCTTAAGTGATTAGGTACCATTAGTGCATTTTATAGGAGGAAATAGGAAGGAGAGGCGAGGAGAGGAGAGGTTCCACAGTGCTAGTCACTGCCATGGGGCGTGGTATTTCAGACAACATTCATCATGCTATCAGCTTCCTTATTAGAAAAGCTCAGTGTGGGAAGACGTGTGGCATGCTGGCCAAACTCTACACTGCTCTGAGCTGTAAAAACTTACCTCTTTCTATTATCACAACAACAAATGCCTCCTTCTCAGTACAAAACATACGTACCTTGTTACATGTACATGTACGTGCTCATCAAATTTCTACTTCTAATAAGGAGATGTGACGGTTTTCTTTGTGTGCATTGTCAATGTGATAAAGTGTTATGGATAAAGCGCAAGAATCATAAAAGATTTTTAAGACATTGCCAGAAATGGGATTTGGCTTAAAGAGTCAACAGCAACAACATTATTTCTTTGTGCCAAAGTTAGATAATCATTTTTCTGCAGACTCCAGCAGGTGTCACTCTAACCTGTAGTGCAGTGGAGGCATTAATGTTGCAGCCACCAACCAAACCTGGCTTGGGACCGTCTGGAGCAGCAAGAGGTGGGGTCAGTCAATCACCCATTCAGTCATTGCTCTGCCTTTTGCGAGAGAGTTCACCAGAGGTTCAACCCTGCACAGCAGTGGAGTGTGAAACCCAGTCTGCTTGCCACACTCTGGCTCGCTGAACCGGCCCCAGGGGGAAGAAATGTTTTCTCCACACTGCTGAAAAATGCCCCTACCTCTGTATGTATGCCTGTGTTTATTTTGTGTGCTAAATAGTGTTGTCTGAGTATTTAAGCTATTTCAAGATAACAATCATTAACACTATTTGATGGCTCTGGCATGGGTGACTGCAAAAGCCTTCATTTCACGTAAATGGAAGAGGAGAGACATTCTTTCTGAGAAAACAAGGGGAGCTTTTTGATAGACAGGAAAGAAATAGTGGTGCATGGGCCTACAGCACTTGAGAAACCACTAACAGACTGCATTTCAAGGACACAACCTTTACTTTGTATTGCTGAGGAGTGAAGTTGGAAGAGTGGGCGTAATTTTCTACTTGTCTCTGGACTTTGCCTTCCCTGAATCCTGTCATTTTAAATCTTGGGGTCACAGCTGCTTTCAAACACACTGGTTTCACACAATGTTTGCTCATAGGCGCAGCGTTCTACATCATGTTAATCTGCATTTATGTCGATAGCAGGTTATATAAATTCCACCGCAGCTGCACCATCACAAACAGACAGGAATTTACATGTTCTGGACACAGTTTCTCTTTTCCTATCACTGTTTCAAGGTGGATTCACATGTGGCTGTGTGCATGCATATAGGCCCAAATAACTGCTGTGCCAAAGGGGGAATAATAACACCACTTTTAGCAGTAGCTAAATCAAAAATGCTCATACTATTCACAGTTTTAAGCCCGCTAAAGAAAGTGCTACATCCTTAAGTGGTTAATGTTCACCCCACAATAGAGAAACTGAAACCTGGTGAATCTCTTCAAGCTACACCATAGAAAAAAAAGTGTTTGTTGCAAAGGAAGAGCAGACAAAGCATGCTAGTTCTAATAGACGCCTAGTCAACTTCCCTTATTTTTATTCAGATTAAGCAGTTAAGTCTTTACTGATTGCACTGACGAGTAGACTTTCTCCTTTAAAGTTTTTTCTTCTGATATTTGAAACCCCTGCTGCCATACAGTATCAATTCCATTTCCAGAGGTCAAAACACACTGTTTACAGTAAATATATATTGTAAGCTCACCAGCAGCATGACAGGCCTGCCTGCACCTTTGACTTGTCTTTAATGCTATGGACTGAGCATATGCTGGGACAGTTTGGGGATAGCATGGATAGCAGCTGGTTAGCTTAAAAAAGTCAGTACTGAGCTACAGTAAGCTAACTTTTAACAACCATGTGAGAGAGATACATCTTCTCATCTCCCAGCAAAATGTCAAGCAGTTATTTTAACACCTCATTATATTTTGGATGTCCTTTGGCTCTGTTGACACTCAAACAGAGATTGCCTGTTGATTTCCACTGTGAGGATTTGAATATGTGTTCCACTCATGACCGCAACATTACTCATGTTGTGCAATGTGGACTTAGCAGAGAAACTTCTGCAGGGCAGTAATTTATGCATGAAGCTTTGGTTTCTCTAAACAAATTGTCTTTATATTAAATCAAAAGAAATGCTTTTTATGGTCCTTTAGTGTCTCGCTGGTCAAACTGACAACTCATCAAACCACTAACAATGCACTTTCCAAATTTAAGTCTTTAGCCAGTCTAGGCTGGTACTGGAAACTCGGGGCTGAGCATATTTAATCACTTGTAGAAAGATGAGTTTGACTAACATAAACACGGAACACATTTAAAACTCAATTACAGCTTGCAAGATTGTTACATGTTAGTGAAATTACATGTAGCCCGTCTACTGAAAGATGGAATCTGGGTGAAAGGAAAGAAAAATGTGGAAAAGTAAGCTGGTTATATTAGATGTGTCAACATTTTGAAGGATCGCTGTGTGATGATTATGTAATGATTTGAATCATGTTAGTCATTGTGTGTATCTGCACCCTCAGCGATCTCTTTTTGCTACTTGAAATGAAGACTGTATATGCAACATTCTGTAGCCATTTTTAGTACTGGCTACCTCTGACTATGAGACTAATTTGTCATGTACATAGTAGTTACTTTTTATTATTTTTCTGAAGCCTAGCAGTGCTCTCACCTTTTGCCTCAACTGTGGTCGAGGAGGCCTGCCCTCAGAAACATCATGTCAATGATAAACCAGGCAGAACATTCAAAACCACTACATGCTGTGCAGCAGCAAGAACAAGATGCACTAAATGGGTACACACAAACATTGCAACACAAAAAAGGACAGAGAATTTTTATTGCTGCTGAACACACAAAGTAAATGGAAAAAAAGGGAAAGAAGCAATTCAGTGCTCTAGATTTTATAAGGCATGTCAAATTGCATGGTTGTTGGGGGAGGGGGGGGGGGGGGGAAGGGCCCTTTTGGG
>VUQG01045751.1:16567-28715 GCA_015106755.1 Etia nguti
GTCGCCGTGTGTGTGTGTGTGTGTGGTGTAGGGGGGGGGGGGGGGGGGGGGGGGGGGGGGGGGGGGGGGGGGGGGGGACTAGCCCATATGTGAAGCATATGGGCTAATTATTTACAGCTTTGGGTTGTAATTTATGCCGTTTGTTGTTAAAGAAATACCGTAGCTAAGTCAAATAGGTAGTCAATGCCAACATCATTGTCAGATGGATCTAAATTCTGTTTACTTTGCTGAGATGCCTGGTAAACCACCACTCCTCACAGGCAGGAAAAACATCACACTTGTGCGTACCAACAAAAACCACAAAACAGCTTTCGTACAAAAGAACACACAGCTTTTAGTGTGGAACAGCTGTCTTTCATTTCACAGCTTGGATAGAAGTCATTTTGCTTTATACTTGCTTTTTCACAAAAGTATATCGTCATAACTGACTGTCTGACTGTCAATAAGAAGTAATTCCTCAAAATAATTCAGTCTTATACTGACATAATGAAGATATGGTCGCAAACTCCTACTATAAAAACCCCACTGACAGCATCGCTGTATATGACTGAACGTTTTGTGACCGACTGTAATTACTTGTGAACGCTGTTCTTTTGCATGCATTATTTCACACATGCATGACAGATATTTTTTATTTGAAACATGGGCAGTGTGTCAATCTTGAACTCATTTTATTTAAACATGTTATTTTCGCACAAATCCTGAAACATCACAAACAAACTGAGTAAAAGACATTTTCCCATGGAAATGCTTATTTAAAATCAAGTGATGTTGCACATGTCATCGAACCAAGAAGTGGTCGCTATTTGAAAATGTGTGAAGTAATAAAAGGACCTGTGGGACTGAGCAGTGCAGTACAGCAGATAGGGTCTGAATCGGCACAGATCAGCTATTTCAGTGCTAAACAAAAGGTCAGAGGTCATTAACAACTAAGTGCATTTTCCACTGACGCAGTAGAGGCAAGAACAAGTGAAGACTGGCTTGTTTGACTTAAAACTACATTAGTGTGCATGCAGCTCAAATGAGCAAAATAAGAATTGGAGATATTTATTTATTTATATATTCATACGGGGGCGCCTATGTAAATCAATTTCAGCATATAATATACACCTGAAATGGGACCAAGCACTAGAGGATAATGAAAGAGCGGTTGCCTGCTGTATATAAAGCACATGTACACTAGGCAGTTGCTGTGTAACAGGAGAGCTAAAATTGGCTTCCTACTGTGTATATTATTTCATTTCTTTCTCACTCAAAACTAACATTATGCACACTATTTTCATTATTTATTTGAAGTTGTGTGAAAGACAGGCAGTTTCTTGTGTATGCCTGGCACAAACACACCCTAACGACGCTTAAATTCTTTCCAACTCAGGGAATTTGCATGTAAAAACCCTGTAAATGTAAATGCCTGTGTCCTCTAACTCTGCAGCTTGGACGTTTTGAGAATTCTGTGTCTGCAAAACCAGGAGCATCCACTACTCAGTAAACACACTAGTGGGTAAACATATACTTTAGGTAACCACAGCTATGCTATCTTTAAATGTGCCATGTGTGCTCCATATTCTTATAATTAATAACACTTTACATGTGGTGTGCAAATATGGAATATGCTGTGAATATGGTGTGCTGTGGCAAGGAGACAAAAAAGACCATACTAGTAGGCAGATTATGATCTAGTTCAAAACAATTACTTGGTTTTTTCACAAGATTATATAGTTTTTCCTCAACTATTTACGCAGTAACATTGGAACTTAGAACACAATGAACAAAACATTAAACTCATATATCCTATCTGACACCAGTTCCATACAAACAGACAAACACTAGCAGTTCTAAACCACACTCATAAAAATCTCTGTCATTCACATGGAAAACACTGACAACTGAGAATGCTCAAATTTAACTCCTACCCATGGGCAAACACAATTAGCAATCATTGCTTTAGCAGTCAAAGCTCTAAAGGTGTGTCGTCGAAGAATGCTAACTTTAAAAAGAGTAGTAGACCGAAAAGAGTCGAAGAAATGGGAGGAGTCATAGAAAGAACAGAAAGAATAGATAATATTCTTTTAACTTAAAGCATTATCTTCTTTTCTGTTAAATTTCATAATAGAAAATATTCTGTGTTCTTTGTTATCTTGAGTGTTTTATATTTGAGTTTAAAAAGATAACATCTTACATCAGGTTATTGCACACGTTGCACTTTGTGTTACGCTGAAATTGTGCCACTGATGCTCATAGCTGTTTTCCATTTCCGCTCAGCATATCTGTGTTAAGTTGGTTCTTTGAAATGTTTGTTTTGGAATACTTGTGGACTTTTTCAGATTTTTGTTGCAGTATAAAAAAAAATTGCTTTAGGCAGGAACCAAACCAGTCACTTCCACATAGCATTTCGATAACTCTAAAGCAGTGGCAAAGATAAGAGGAAGACAGTTTTCTGTGTTTGTGTGTTGTGCGTGCTCAACAAACGGTCAGTATTAGTGGGCCCCTAGAGTCATGAGGCACTAGTATAATCACAACAACTTACAGTTTGTCTGGATTGCTTACACACCGTACTGGTGCTATTAACCCGTTTTCGGCGAAAACAGGTTCAAACTGTTGAAAACAGTTTTCCCTATTTTCACTCATGATTCGTATATGTTTAATGTTTTGTGGAGGCAATCTTTACATGAACAACCTTTCATAAAGCACTATTTACAAAGCAGTGCTGGATTTACTGTAACACACAATTCTCCAGGTGGAAACACTAAGAGTTAAGATTTCTAGCACACCAATAAGAATCTCAGGATAGATGAAAGGGCCATGGTTCAGTTCACTAATTTTGGCACGTTTCCTTTGATGTTGCACGCGATGTTAATGAGAATCTCTGGTCTGACCACAGACTGGAGAGCGGGTGTTGAAATAGATTGAGTTGAATTTCTCTCTAATGCACTAAAAGTTGTTTCTTTGTAATTTTTGGGGGCCATAAAAGGACAAAGTATATATAACCTTTTAAAAAAATGGATTTGGGCGATTGCTTCAAGAAATGTGATTCAGCAATCAGGAAAAATTATTGATACTTTGATTGAAAGATTCATGTTATTTCTGTCTAACTTCCTTCCTTTATCGACTGTAAACAACCTGTTGTTTGAGTGGGATATATCAACATGCACCATCAACTTGTGTCTGGCCCAGAATTGTCTTACATGATGAACCTAGGGGACCGGACAAGTATTAATCCAAGGTAATTGCCCCAGACCATCTGCCTGTCAGTGTGTTTGTTCAACAATTCGTCGTATGTCCATCTGTTAGGCAAAATGCCTTTGAAAGCCCTGAATGGATTTATATGAAACTTCAGGGCATAATTGCTACATTATTGTTTTTCTGAACTGCTAAAACATTAACTCCTAATTCTCAATTTCCAATGAAAATTGAACATATTAGCC
Organism: Etia nguti; assembly: GCA_015106755.1. Taxonomy (NCBI): domain Eukaryota; kingdom Metazoa; phylum Chordata; class Actinopteri; order Cichliformes; family Cichlidae; genus Etia; species Etia nguti. The sequence goes on from VUQG01045751.1 coordinate 19,993, forward strand.
ACTTTAATGACAAAAACTTTACCCATATTTACATATATTTTTTTTCAAAACTCTAAACACATTCTCTCTACCTCACATCATATTTTGGACAATGATAGATTGATGACGCACAGATGTTAAAACTGTTCGCTTTTGCACTTACTGATGTGATGAAACCAGTATAAGCTATTTCAGAGTGCAAAGCAAGCGTGCGGTGATGGTTCGTACCAGTAATTATTGGAAACAATCTGAAATGAAGAAGAGGAAGAGAAGAAGAGGGAGAAATCATTTTGGTAAAATTTCAAGAGCAGTTGTGACAGACCATGTTTTTGTACATGCCATCACAACACATATGAGTAAGTCACTTGTATGTCTCATACCATAATTTATCCATGAAAGTGTCCCACTTCACATGTTTTCCACATAACATAGTGTTTGCTTGATTTATGTGTCTTGTATTGGGTGAGAAAAATGCTAAAATGACCATTTCTTTAAGTAAAATATAGTATGAGACATACAAGTCTTATTTAATATATTTTGTGTTATTACTTGTTTCTTATGTAAACAACAGACATAGGACAAAGTGAACAATCCAATCTAAGTAGATCCTCTGTTGTAGACGAGCTGTCCACTACTTTATTTTGTAAATATTAAGAAGATGGATGGAGGGGGCAGCAGTGGAAGATCCATCTCTGTGTTTGCTTTATATTTTTTGGAATTTTTGTAGACCTGCTAATCAGCCACATGAGTTTGGAAAGACTTGTATTACACATACTGATCACTGTGATTTCCACTTTTGATGCGGTGTACAATGAATGCTCACTAGTGTTATTATTTTTTATTCTCTGTGTGTGTGTTCTGAAACTACTGTGTGGTTTTGAGCCCAGATAAAACCCCATTTGATGTGTTTGTGTGGTTTTGCCAACACAGTCGATGTTTTGTGATATATTTTTGTGTTTGAAGTTGTAATATGTGTAATATGTGTCTTAATTAAAGTGATCGGTGTAGATGGAACGCTATAGCTTTGTTTTAATTACCTGGTTACATTCCACTTACATTTTGTATGAAATCTTTGAAGTGTTCAAATGTCTTTTAGGATTGGAATTTTTTTCTTTAGGATAGTTTCTTTTGTCATCACCTCTCAAAGTAAAAAATACAATTTTAAATGGATGTTTTTGGAGTTTCTCAGCTGACGAAAACAATGATCACATTCAAAACAGTTTTATAGAAGTTGTCAGTTTCACATAAAACATGTTTTGCGAAGTGAAAGGTGAAATTGAAGATGTTTCCCAAACTATTGGGAAATGCCATTTGCCGAGTTACATCCTGTTTCTACTTAGACCAACAGTAAAACCGTTTTGCAATACAAAGTATTTCTGTAATAAATATGTTGTTCACATTCTGAACCTTCAAACAAATGGTTTGAATAAATATGTGGAACTGTCTTTTCTCAAGAAACCAGCTGAGTCAAATACCAGTACATACAAAAAGTAACTATAATGTATAGCTCTAAGATCTCAATACATTTCTATGGAAAACTAGTGTAAGATTGGAAGCATAATAGCCGTTATATATAATTATAATTTGACTAAAAAGCATAAAGTTGGCACAGCTGAAATACAATGTACTTGTTCATACACAATACAAGCATTTATGATGTAATGTGATTTTTTTTTATCTTCTGTTGATTCCAAGGTATTCAAATTTGGTGTGTCGTTATTGCATTATTACAAAGCTCATTTCTAACTAATCAGCAGAGTTGGTCTGTTTATGCTCTCGCTGCAATGCAACTATAAAAATGTGTCACAGTGTTTTGCTTATTTAAAAAATGATCACGCTGTTTAGACTGTTTAGGGAGAGCTGAGTACTTGTACATTTTTTAAGCATACTTATGCATTCTATACCATATTTCATATCTGGCATATTATGAACATTTCATAGCTCAGATGTTGTTTGACCAACTTTATGTCTACATAAAGTATTCTCTTGGCATTGAGGATTTACCAGTGTAAGTCCTTTTAGATACGCTGTAGTGCTGTGGTTGAAGTATCATGAATAAACAATGCACTGCTGATGGAAGAGCTGCGTTACAGTGATTTTTAAAACCAAGCAAATATAGGTTGCACATCCCATGGGTCTCTAGAGGATCACTTAGACATGCAGCGGTCAGCTCTACATATATGATGTGCGTGCAGGCTGCAAGCTCTGTGATGCTTATAATGAATGAGTAATTGCATAACTCATTGCAAAACTGTATGGCTTAGGACAGGCACAGTATATGCTGAACACAGCTCATCCCTGATAGGTGAGACAATGACTGCTTAAATGTAGCTGTATAACATTTGTAGATAGCTTTATTACGTTGTGCTTTTTCTGCAATAGAAACTCAGAACTTAAATGGACTTACAATTATTTTTGGGTGTAGCATACTTTGTCAGGATTGCAAAGTGTGCAGTACTATGTTAACAACCGCCCACATGTCTAAATGGACAGGTTTCATTTAGAGGTTGGTGCGCATATTGCTGTGAGTGCAGGATCGCTGGTAAATGACAGATTACTCACATTTGTGTGAGCCCATGTAATCCGATTCCAGTTTATTCTGTGCAAATCTCATGTCGTCATACTGTAGCCTACAGTGGGAGCGCTTCAGCTCATGCAGGCATGACCAAACGCACACGGAATCATTCAACCCAGATGCACTTTGCACGGCTCTGAATAACGCCGGCAGAGCTTCAAGTCACGTCATGTCCGAATATTTATCATCTGTTAGCATTTTTATACCCACTAGAAAGTGTGCACAATGGTTATTTCTTCTTTCCTTTACACGACACCGTTAAATGAAATCTCAGTGTAGGCTTTAAAAATTAAACTGAAAATATAAAAAACTACAAGCAATACTTTTTTTGACATGATCATTTCCCATTCAGACTTCAGCCCATCAGTATTTTCTCTTATTACTTGCTGTAAATTAATGAGAAGTCCAAATGTACTTTAACTCCATTTCTTATTATTAACATATTTAATCTTATAGTTGTTTAAACCATTTTTTCACATATATATACACGTGTGATAAGTTATAGTAGTTATACGAGTACAATGTTGTTACCTCTTAATTTCCTTTTTTTAAAGCTCCCAGCGCCCTGAATCTGAATTCTAATTGTAATCAATACACAACATGTAAATAATAAAGATTATTATTATTATTATTATTATTATTATTATTATTTATGTTAGCAGCAGCAGTGGTAGTAGTCGTAGTGTTATTACACCCAAAGTTTTTTGCTATGGAGAGACAGAAAGAGAGAGGGAGGGGAGAGAGGGGGGGAAGGAGAGAGAGAGAGAGAGAGAGAGCCACATTCACGGTCTGCCTTCATCGATTCGATCGTCATTCGACTCTCTCGCTGTACACCAAACTCGCTGCGCTCTGACCACTGCAACTTTTGCAGAGACTCCTCACTCCACAGACATGTCGCACAATAGCTGAAGTAAACCTGTCATCGTGGCTCATCATTTGAGCCCACAGAAACACACCGCGGGTGGGATTTGAATTGCACAGCCTGTCGTCTGTCGCTCGCCTCGCATCGGACCCTAGCTTTGAAAACGCCTGGATATGAATTATGAGTATTTTCCTCACTAATGAACTGGACCAGTAATGCAGGAGACCGCGTCGACCCTCTCATCAGCATTTCAAGATGGCAGATTTTTATTGAGTTTTGAACAGAAATATCGCTTTATTTTTTGCCATGAATAACAGAAATCCTTGCACCGATGGCCCCTGTATACGAAGGTAAGGTGGTTTGGAAAACGTGCTGTTTTCCCCCCTCCAGTGCTGCTGTGTACTGTATCAATTGTGGTACAACTGAATTGCGGCTCATACGTAGGGGGGAAGATGCGTTGCAAGCTCTCTCATTTTGCCAAAATCACGCAACCTATATTAATATTAGATTTTCTAAACCTAACACGAGCCGACTGTCAGATTCCCGGCAGCTTTTTGCCTTAGCGCTTTAAACCACAGTTAAAAAATATTAGTGAAGGCTCAGTCAGATTGGGGTGCCAGTCTGAGCTGTGTCCGTTAAAATCGCGCTGATGAGGTTGCAAACCTCCAGAATAAGGTCAAAGATAAGTATATGTTTAGGACACGGTACATTTACCACTCTCCGTACACTTGGACATTTATTTGTGCTCGTGTTTGTTCCTGGTAGAAATGTCTTTAGCGTTGCTTGAAGAGGGAGAGGGAATGAAAGATCGTCGGTGACCGATCGGTCCCAGTTTCGCCTGCATTCATTCTTCTATCTCCCATCTCCCCACATCAGTTTAAAAACTAGGCTATCTGACTTTTAACGCTTCATCAACCTCGGGGTATTGATTCACATACGTATTTGTGTTCCGGAAACGATATGCAACCTTAAATACATCATATTCGCTATCGCTGCAGCATTGTGGCTGTGACTAATCCAATTGAGAGAATACTACCCCGTACGCTTCTCTACATTATTTGCTGCCGTGCATTTTTATTATTATTCTAAGAGAACAATTCACACACAAACGCAGTGATTGTTGACTGCAATGTCGTTGCAAGGTGGGCTAGCAAGCCTTTAAATGTAAAACAATGCAAGCGGCCCATTATAATCCGCGCATGCAAAATCTGGGTCTGTGAATGGTTCAACTACTATACAAATAATACCTAGAGGTTAAATGGAGTGATAAAGCAGTGGTAACGGGAAAATTAAATTGCGTGCAATTTTATGTTGTATATACACATTTTTTTTTTTACTTAATTCATTAGTAGTTACATATCAATCAGAAGTAGGCAACTGTAGCGATGCTCATCTGATATACAAGAGGACAGAAAACCCTCAGCAGTAAAGGGATAAAACAACGATGTAAGCTATACATCCTCACCAGATCCTTATACAAATTGAATAGTGGCAGAAGCAAACGGTGATCCTTGGTGTTTCTCATATTTAGTTTGTAGCAGCCTCATGTTTGCTTATCTTCTTGTCCACTCTGTAGTCCCTCTGCTGGCATTAAACGGAACCCCTGATTTTCACTTTGAGAGAGAGAACTGTTAAAAGTAACACTTTTAGCACACTTTAAAGTGCCGTTAGAGAACTATCATGAGCAAAACTGAGTCTTAATAGGGATATTTGAGTTACATGATGGCTCATTTGGGGATATACAGCATCATGAAGTGCAATAAGGTGCCTGCAAACTCTTGTCTGTGTGCTGTTATGTCCCTATAGCAATATTGTAGTGATTTTTCATTAGGGGTGTTGAAGCTTAGAGGCATAGCCTGAGACCCTGGCGCTTCAACATGAAAAGGAAAGTTGAAATGAGACTCCTATGCAAAAGGTAATTAGTGTAAATTACATTCCCTGGCTTTTCCCTTCACCACCGAGGGTAGGAGAAGAGAAGAGAAAGAGGCAGCAAGGGGAATTAATTACCTTGCCTGTCCTCCTCGGAGTTGGGGAGGGGTGTTATGAGAAGTCATGAAAATGACCAAAGTCTCTGGTGGAAAATAGGTATGGGGGGGGGCCTTCACATAGAAGAAAATTGGCTATTATGTTAATGACTCCCGCTTGTCTGCAGAGCAACTAATAACTTAAATCTATGTGATTGACTACTTCCTTTGATTGTTTAAACTCAAGCACACTGAGGAAAAACCCATTTGTTTTTGTTTGCTGATCTCATATTCATAATCACTTATGAGAAAGCATTTGTTTAAAGAAGGCTGAGATTTTCAGGACTGACAGTGGGCATTGTGCTAGTGTCAATTTATGTTGTTTTTCTCTTGCCTATATTTTTTTAATGTTTATCTTCAGTCCTTCTTGGCCCAGATAGAAGGCCATCAGGCAGACCTGCTGCCAGAAAAGGTAGCGGTGTGATCGTCCTGGGAGCCTGGTCTCAAAACCCAAACTGACACCTTGATGGATGTCTGATGAGCAGAGCAGGTCCAGCAGCCTCTAGCTGTGGAAAAGCCAATATTCAGACACTGCCAAACATGCCTGCCTTGCTAGATATGGGTGTTGCGGTGTGCTCATGCATGCATGTGCATATGTCTCTATCTGTCTGTGAGTCCCTGCACAATCACCCATCACCCATTTGTAGGGCAGAACTGCAAGAGGATTAGACAGCTGCAGAACTGGGGACCAGGCAGGAAAACAACTTCATTTGCAGATCTGCCGCTTACAGGTCAAGCAGTACTATTCCAGAGTGGATTCATTCATTCCCGCCTGGAAAAATGGACAGAGTATGACTCAGAAGCCGATGATGATGATGGCGGTGGTGACAGGCGCTGCAGCATCACAGGCAGATTAATGTTTTATCCATCTGCGCAGCCATTATGTGTTAATGCGACTTTGAATTACCTTGTGGTTTCCTGGTATGGGGAATGCACCCTGCCCTTGCTGAGGGGAACTTACTCCACTGAGGACAGAGAGAAAAGACAGGACAGAGAGAGCAAGAGTTTCTCAGAAACTGTCCTCAGCCCTGCCTGCCTGCCTCTCTTTTCCCCTCACGCATGTTTGGAGCTGCTTGATTGATATCTTCCTCACAGACCAAGACCCAGGCTCAGACTCCAAGGTTGCAGCTTTTTAAACTTTGATTAGAATTGCAGGAAAAACCCTATGGGGCCCTTTGCGGCCACTTGCTGGGCCACACCCCACGGTAGAGTCGGGGGAACTGATGGAGAGTCTCGCTTCCTGATTGTTATGACAAGCAGGGTGGTGTGTTTAGCTGCTCAGTGTCCATAGTGAACAAAGAGTCAAGCTTGGAGATGGAGGATAGCTAAACAGTTAATAAGTAATGGCTTTAAACAGCACGCATGAAAAAAGTTTCTGAACTGCAGATCCTCATAGGTAGCATTGTGAATGTTTATCTCTTTTTTTCCCCGCTTTTATTCAGCGGCCATTTTGATCTTTTTGTTGACCTGAGTCCTCACCTCATGATTTGTTTGAGAGGGGGTTTGTTCAGAAAGGGTTATGAAAATGGATAAGCTGTCTGCACAAGTATTGCTCTCTGCATTATTCAGAGCTTCCTATCTGAAAAGAAAGTGAAATCCAGGGTTTGGGGATTCTTTGCGCTATTGATTTGTTAAAGCATTTAGAAGAAGAAGCAGAGGCTTTGGAGGGAGGTAGAATGTGAGTTTTATATGAAGACGGGGGGCTATGTGAGCTCTCTGATGTTCTGAAATAGTTCACAGGTGTGCTCTGAGAGTTTTGGAAACAGATGGGTGTGTGGTAGGGTTGGGGGAGCGGTGGTTGAGGCAAAGCTGAAATGACAGGTTAGTAGAGGCCAGCCTGACACAGGAGACCAAGCCTTCAATATGAGCAGGCTATTTCAACAGGCTCAAGTTTTCATATACTGTTTTCAGCAAATTTCTCTGGAGTAGAACTGCCTCCAAGACTCTAGTACATCATTCTTCCACTTCTTTTCTTGTTTAAGAAAGAAATGTTACTGCAATGCAAGGGAACTTTGCATTTCTCATTTTCTCATCAGCCAGTACTGCTTTAGTGCTTCTGTCATATAGTTCAAACCCCAGAATCAGCTGAGGTCCTTGAACTGGGAGACCACATCAGTTGCTGACATTAGTTAGTTTTTTTCAAAGAGGAAGAGGGAGATGGGTTGCGATGGAGTCTTAACCCTGCTGAGTGCTTGCACAAGGCATTTCCCTGTTGGTTGTCATGCATGTGTGAAAGCACCTTCCCCCCCATGCACTTTTGTTTCACATTGTGTACGGTGTCAGCTTGTTTGAAACATCTGCCTCTGGTTCTGACTAAAACTGTGTCAGGAAAGAGACCGATTCAACGAGCGTCTCTAAGCTGGACTTGTACATGGAATATTCAGGATATTAGCATTAATAATTTTGAAAGCGGAAAACAGATTGGTGTTTTCTGGTTTTACTCAGTGGATACATTTTGTGACTTTAAGAGGGGTTTCCTTATAATTTAGGATCAGCGTCAAAGAAAATTTTAGATAGAAATAGCTTCTCTTACTACCGTGATATATCACTGTCTGTTAAAAAGCATGATGCTGGGAGTCTCGTCTCTGCACCTGGTAACACATCTATTGCTTTAATCATCTATGAAAGCTACAGTTCAACCAAAGGTTAACATTTTACTACTTCTCAACGCAGCACAGAGTGAATAAGCCATTTTGTTAACTTGGGCCTATTAAATAGTAACTACAAAGAGATTCTTACAGTATAAAAAACACTTTAAATGCTGAGCATGTCTAATACTTTTTCAATATGTGAAAAATATTGCACAGTGCAGCATAAGAATGACCTGCACTTTATTCACATGGACTATATTGCATGCTCACTTTGCAATCTCTCATCATCCACAGATGACCCCCTCCAGTTCCCACCCTGCGCTTCCCCTCCCCTCCCCCACGTCTATCTCTTATCTGTCCTTCCATCCCGCTCTGTTTGTTGATAAGCCGAGAGGCCATTGGCCAGCACACATGGTACCCATGTGACACTTCAGCAACAGCCTGATGGCCAGATTGGAAGCCCCGTTGTATGTGTGTAATTGGAGGCTGCTTTTGCGAAGAGGTCTGGCTACTGTAGCTTTTTTGTTCTTCCTAACCCTAACCCCCACCCAGACTCCCCCACCGCCTCCCGCCTTGCTCGGTCGCCCCTGGTTTGTATTATTTGATTATCCCATCAGTAACCCCCAGAACCCAACCACCACCTTGTTTTTGGTGCACACTGTCGCAGGTCGTAATCGTGTTGTTTGTGATAA
>VUQG01045751.1:54966-95434 GCA_015106755.1 Etia nguti
CTCGCCCCCCCCCCCCCCCCCCCCCCCTCTACCCCCCCCCCCCCCCCCCCCCCACACACACACACACACACACACACACACACACACTCATACTCCATCTCCCTCATCCTACTCCTCTTCTCCACCCCCCAAAATGCCCCTCTCCCGAATATGAGATACATTTGCTTTCCTCCACCAGGGTGCAAGAGTGGGATGCGTGGCGTGCAAACTGCTGATGTGTTGGTTTCTGGGTAATTATAACATCCCTCAGTCTCCAAGAAAACTCTAAACTAATGTTTAATTTTCCTCTCCTGCTCAAAGGAAGCCCTCCTTTGTTATTGCCGTGGCAATTAGCTGAAGCCAAGGCCTAGGCATTTCCTGTGATTGTTGTGATTTGCATAGAGAGCGAATCAGAGAGAGTATCAAGACCCTATAGTACCTCTTTTTCCTCACTGGCGTATTTACAGCCGCCCATTCCTCCCTTCCAATTGCTTTCCTTTTTTATTCCCTCCTCTCCATCTGTCCCTCCTGCTGCGCTGCGTTTCCATCAGTGGCCTAGCACCTGACACGTCAACCCTGGTGTCTAATACCTCGGTACATTGTGACTGATTGGGAGGAATTGACTAACTGCAGGGCACAACACAGTGATTGTCTTTTTCTTCTCCAAAATGAAAGAGTCGTCGGGTCACGTGTCTTTTTCCTTCTCGATCCCTAATGGTCAACCTCCAGCTTCAGCCAGCAGCTTCTAATTAACTGCCTGTTAGTAATGTAGCTGGTGGCATCCCTCTGAGGATGGCACTAATGGAAGTTGTTAATTGATGGTATAAACATACTGCCTGTACCGTAGATGAAGATGTCACACCGCATATATGGGCCGGCCAGCTATGTGCATACAGGACACATGCACACGTTTAAAATTTGGTGCAGCGGCACGGAGGCTTGTGTGTAGTTAATAGGTTTATAAGTCAAAAAAGGTAAACGGCTAGATGTCAGTGACCCTGCTGTTTTTAAATCCTGAGCGGTACCATTTACTAGCACTACTGCATCATGGCAGCTATTGTTTTTTTCTGATCTGGTCAGATAAGAAATAGATCCATCCTGACTGTTTAATTTCAGGGTGAATGCTGCTGCCATGCTTTACGGCGCGGGTCACTGCTCCAAATAATTCAGACTTGGTTTGTGTTTCTGTATTAGTAACGATGCAACAGTTATGGTTACCAAGTATTTTTATTTCTGTGGTGTTTATTAGCTGAAAACTATCCTTAATGAACGACAACATTTTGGTTAATTTCAATAAAAGCCCCCAACCCCACCCTCACCCTCCACCCCTTTGCAGCTTTGCTGAGCTTTAGTTTCATTAGAGTACCTGAATGAATTTGCATTGCTTTATCAGCACCTGCCTCTGTGTCTTCTTACTATAATAGTACCACTGTGTGATATGATATGCACATTTCCTACACCACTTCTCTCATAGGCTCTCATCAGATTATTAGAACTGGTATTTTCCCTTTTGTGGGTTTAATGCTGAGAGCTGTGGCTTCGGGGAGCCTATTTAGTGATGAGAGCGATAGAAAGAACAAATGAGAGAAAGAGGGGTAGGCAGAGAACTAATGGTGAGATTGAGGGTAAGCTGCAGGGTCTGTTAAACCTGAGGAGTGGCTAATCCATGAGACGGTACTCTGCGCTCATCTGCTCTGGACTGGTGTGGCGTGGTCGACAAGCGGGCACATCCAGGAACCCAAAAGTCAAACATAAATCTCCTGATCTATATTTCAAAGCTGAGAGTAGTGAGGAATTCGGTAATGAGCTCCCATCTTCCTTTTGGTAGCAGAAGACTCTCTTTGTGGAACTAATTGAAAGTGGCATGTGGAGCAACGGGAGCTCTTTAGGGGCTGCGCTGTGTTTCAAGGGATGTGGAAAGATAAGCCTGCATGCCGCTGTGGCTTTTGTGTCACAGGTCTGAAATAAACAGGTCTCTTAGAGGAAGAGTGATGCACTTTATGGCTATCAGTGTGTGTGTGTGTGTGTGTGTATGTGTGTAGGGTGCGTTGTGTTTTTGTGCCATCGGGTTGTCTACAACAACCCGTGTCCATTGCTTAAATTCCACCCCCTACATTCTGCATCTTTGCTCTTTCTCCTCTTAATAAATCTAGTTTTCTGTGTCAGCTCATCAGAGATGGGGTGTGTCTGTGTGCGTGTGTGTGTGCACGTACATTTTCACAGACAACCAATTGTTATTTGGGCTCTCTGAGCACAGTGGAGGAGCAGCTCTGATGGGAGAGGGCTTTTCTTTATTACAGATATGGAAATGGCCCAAGACGTGTGCAGTTGCACTGATATACTGCCTGGCATTTGGTGAAATAATGAAACGCGCCGTGGCCCTAAGTATTTATGGACACATAAATAAATTCACATATGACTGCAGACATGCAAATACTAACATGCATATTAGTGTAAATAGTGAGTTGGCGGCATACATAAGCATTTTTTGTTTGTTTGTCTCCAGTTTGCAGCCTTGCACATTTCTTAGCAGTTTCCTTTTGTCCTTGCACATCTGGAGCCGAGAGTTGTCCTTTCACAGAAGCTCGGATGCTCTCACCAGGGTCGTGCTTTTTGTTTTTAACATTTTCTGTGAGCCTTCACAACAATTTATTACATTATGGGGTCACTTTCATATAATGACTATTGTTGCTGTTCACTGGCAAAAGCCTCACAGTCACAGATGTTATTAGATTATGTTTGGCGACGTGTCTTTTTACCTCCGATGCACCTTTGAAAGAAACAGGAGCATCAAATGATATTCAGTAACAGCAGAACTTGAAAAGATCTCATTAATGTGCCAGCAGCTTTTTATCATCTTTATCCAGTGTTGCTGCGGCCTCGGTCACTTCTGTATGACCTTGTCACGTTTCCTGTGAGTTTGCTGATGGAACCAAAAGTAGGACAGTTTTATCCTGCAGCTCAGTTTTAAGTTCTGAGGCTGGGGTGAGAGCAGGATAGGGTCTGTTTTGGGGTGACCATGAGGAGAGAGGAAAGGGTGGAGATGGTGAAAGTCTGCCAGGGAGTTAGAAAACAGCCCAGTGCCCAGCTGTGAAGCTGCCCCAGGGGATTTGGGAGGCTGTGGAATGTGGCTGATGTGATTCTGGTTTGGGCTGGAGATAGCAAAGGCCTGGGGCATGCAGCTGTGAGTTGTAATGTCTGGTGGAAGGGTTCGTGCATGCCCATACCATCTTCTTAAAAGGAAGGACACCGCAAGATTATTTGTGGATGTGTTCATGTCTTCGTTTCTCTGTGCATATGTCACCTCGCGGGCACGTTTGTATTTATATATGCAGTGTTTATGACCCTCTACCGGCCAACGCTGAGGCCCCATCTCTGGGAAATGCACAACAGTCAGGCTCATTTCCTGTTTAAGGGTTCAGGTCACACTCTTGTGCCTCACTCACTGGAGACGTCTGGAATGTGAGACAGGACCAGATTACAACATGCTACCTCCCTCAAGGATTGGTTGGTTTGCCAGTCAGAGAGCAGCTTTGTTCCAAGAGAACATTTCAGGAGGAGACGACAGCTAGCTTTTGTTCTGGAGATTTCCTGTCCTGTCCTGGGCAAAGGGTCGGTTAAAGTGCACGGAGGAGGACCACTCCCTTGTCACTCCCTCCTGTTTTTCCCGCCACGCGAATCACCGCTAGTCATATTTCCAGCCCACCAACCAATCGCGGCGCCTTATGTGTCTGGGGGAAGTGGTCTTATTGGCTGTGCCGGGAGGGTGTCTGGGAGGTCAGAGCTGTGTTCATTTCACACTGTGTCCATTTGGACTAATTCCAGCAGCACCTTCACAGTGCTCACTGAGAGAGCAGGAAAAGAACGTTGGTAGGGAGAAGGACAAGAAAGAAAGAGAAGAAAAGACCATTTCTTTCTTTGTGTGTCAAACAATTTTTAAATACATCATGTTAAACAGTAGTTTAAAATTCACATAGAGTCCAGCACGCACCTCCAGTGCTGCTCCTCCACAGTTCACTCTTGTATTGTTGCCTCCAACTCTACAACAAAAGGAAATGTTCGGAGCCAGAATGCCTTTGTTGTGCATGTGTGTGTGTGTTAACTGAGAGGGGACGGTCTTCCCTCTAGGCAAGGTAAGGTAAGACAGGAAAACACCTGGTTAGGAAAGGCAATCATCAGTTATATAGGTGTCACGGGACGTGCATATTTGGGTGAAATGTTTCAGAAGGGGAAAAAAAGCCCTCTCTGTCTTGTCATGCGTCATGAAAAAGACATTAAAGCAACAATTTTCAATGTGAGGTGGTTTGAAACTTTATCTTTTGACTTGTAAATGTGGACTTTCCCCTAGTCTGTATCAGTATAAGTCGTTTTCTCGGATTAAAAGATAATATAAGCAAATGATGTTTAAGGGTAATTTGCTTGTTTACTTAGTCACTTGCTCAGCTTCTTTATAATATAAACTGCTTGCGTAAATCATCTCTGTGTTTGGCTGTCGCACAGATTATTATGAAAGAAATAATCAAGTAATGTTATTATCTAGTTGTATATTGTTAATAGCATTTGCCATTTATCAAGAAAACTGTGACTTCTAATAGTTCCAGCTGCACAATTTTGAGGATTTGCTACCTTGACAATGAAACTGATCACTCAAGTTATCATTAGTAATTGTCACGTCTGCTAATACCAACTGTAAAGTCACAACACTGATTTCTCATGAGGCAAAATCTACCTCGGATAACTCATTTCTGTCGCTTTCCTTCTTAATCAGACACATAAGCATATCTAAGATATTCATGCTTTGCTTAGGCGGGGGACATAGCGATGAGATAGCCGGGACAGATAGCGCAGTCCGAGTTTCATCCAGATTACTGAAGATGGAATGAAATCTGTCTGCTGTCTTTTTGAGTGAGGCCATGGCAGCAGAAATAATGTCATTTTGTGCCTAATAATTGAATCTTCAAGTATAGCTACATGAAAAGGATAACGCTGTATTGATTTTTGCCGTGCAGCAACTGTTTTCCTTCGATAGACAATGTATGGCATATTAAATGCTGAGCATGCCTTCATTGTTTGTCATAGTCCTATAGGGGTGGGAGAAAATTAACACTCTCTTTATGGCAGAGGGAAGGAAAAACAATCCAGGAGCATTGTCATTGAAAGGTGATTAACTGTGACTATACTTACAAATGACTGCAGGGCGCTGCTGCTTGGCCAAATTAATTACCTGTCATTGTGACTGATTGTTTTTGAAGACAGCTCTTCGTATTGTTGCTGGCTGTATCGAAAGAGTTCACACTGCATTTTCACCAGACTGTAAGAACACAAATACAAACACCGGTGATCAAAGGCAAAATTACAGTAAATGGTGTGTTCCTATTTACTCTGACTTTTTTTTTTTGGTGGGAAAAGAAAATCTATTTGTTGTTTCTTAAAGGAGCGTTGCTTAGATTGAATGAACATCAGAGACTTTTTTGGACTATCGTTTTAATGCAGTGCACAGCGACGTGCCACAAAATTTGATGACAGTGTGCCAAAACTTCTGAGAAAGAAAGCATCTTCACTTACACGACTTCTGAGGCTGATCTTCGCACAAGAAACTGTATCTCTCATTGTCAAGTATGCAAAAGCACAGCATACACTAAAATATCTGTCTCCTTCCATTTGCCCTAGTGAGGAGGCTGATTTGTGATGAGGCTACAAGGGAACAGCCTATTTGTCCAAATTCCTCCACAAAGCCTTAATAATCCTGCTGTTGTTTCTCTATGTGATGACATTTCTAATTCTTGTCAGGAAAGAATGCAGCGTGACAAACTGTGTTAAGAGTGTGTGAGGACACAGCAGGCAGGCAGTACGCCGGGGCACATAGAGGGACATGAGTCGTACAATCACAGGAGGGATGGCTCGTGATCGACAAAGGCTTCACCTTTCTCACTGGATGCTCTAGAGGACAATCATGCATGTTTAGGGATGTGTGAATATTCTTGCATGATTATCTGATTGCTGTCATGCATGTGTGATGTTAATTGTTGCAGAAAGGCTCAGGGGGGTCAGTCTTTGTATTGGATTAAGGCCTGACCACATCTGGGTGACAATCTGGATCAGCCGCTGTCAGTCTGTTCCATCCACTCTCTAATTAACCATAAGCCCGCTGCGCTCTAGGGACCCTACTGAAACACACATGCACCACAGAGTAGCACTCTCCACAGAAAGATAGTGAGGGATGCAGTGGAGCAGACAGATCGAAGGAGTGCTGTAAGCCAGGGGAAGATTATCCAGGAGGACTCTCCTTGTGTTAAATTTTAGGGAGAGATGGGGAGCTGCTCTATTCTATAGAACGTGCGTGAGGTTTAGTTACAGCTCTCTGCAGCCCCGTAGCTCCTGGTGAGGCAGTGCAGCCTTGGGCACCGAGAATTCATGTCACACACAGCAAAATTTGATTAGGCAGGAGATGGTATTACTGCCTGACCTGGTAGGAGGAAGGAAGAGGGTAGTCAAACAAGGGACGGCGATAGAGAGAGGGAGGGGTGAAGGATTGAAAAGAGGTCTGGGCGGAGGTAGAGAAAGGGAGCACATGTACTGTAGCGTACATGCCCCAACCCCACACAAGCCAGGGTGGGGGTAAGGCAGAGGGGGATTTTTCAGTCTGCCTTGCAAATTTCTCCCCATGCTCTCTTTCACTTGCCCCAGAAATAAGGACCCAGTCAAGCAGAGCAATGTGTATGATTGAAACTGCGTACGTGCGTGTGTGTTTCGTCTCTGTGTTTGTGTGTGGCAGGTAGACATATGTCATTACGACGGGTGCACGGCACCCCTGTGGCTCCTAGCTATATGTTCCCAGGCACCACATTTCAAATGGATTTTGGGCGTCTGTTGTTTTATCACATATCCAGTATGCACGGCTCCACTAGCCAGCCACATTGACTCTGCCCTCTCTTTCTCTCTCCCTATCTCTTAATCTCTGTCTTAGTTACCCTAAATCAACAGAATGGGACATATTGATGCAAAGCCTTACAATTTCTTGCTGTAAACCGTATTGGACGGAAGCAACTGATGGAGAAAAAAAAGGGGGAAAAACGACAATAACGCAGACAAGAGAAAATAGACAAACCGCAAGCGAAAGAGGGAGACAGTCAGGCAGTCAGTCAGTCAGTCAGTCAAGCAAGCAGATGAGACTGTGTTTGCCTTGGCCGGCAGTTTGCATAACTGTCTTGCTGTGTTTTCCAACTGAAAGGCTCCAGCGCAATATTATTATATGATATACGGTATATTTTCAGTTTTTTGCCTGGGCTCTGGGCTGTCCTGTTGTGGCTTGCACTCTGCTGGATGAATTCTCCGACTTTTCTTCTGATTGTATGCCAGCGTCAGATGGAGCTGAGAAAGAGGTTTAATTCTAGCTGCCTGAATCTCCTGTACACTCCAATTTGCTGAAGTGATCAAGCTTGGGTTTAAGCATCTCTCAGCCATGAGCAGACGCAATCTCATCTGCCTGAGTCACCCCATGCACCCGTCTGCACAGTGTGTCTCGCTGCCCGTTATGCTGCTTTCCTGTCTGTTGTTGTGAATGTTTCACCCACGGTGACAAATGTGCCAGCTGTTTAAACTTGTTGACTGAGTGACTGCACGACAGAATGCGGTACGGTCTGTCTGCTTTTCTGCTTTCTGTTCGGTTTTGTCCCCTCATAGTAAGCTCTCTGTGACACGTTTTTCCTCTGGGTTTGATAATGGTGACTAACACAGTATGAGGGTGCTCTAGCATCTTTCTGAAGGGTCAGCGGTGACACTTTAATACTTTCCAAGAATCGTGTCTTTTCTCTGATTCGTGCATGTACTCATTTTTAGGTTATCGTTCAAACTAAATAAACCAAACTAAATTTATATTACACTGAAACTCAAGCTCGTCAGAGCAGAGCTGATGCCTCCAGGTTGGGTCAGTGTCAGGCCAGTGGCTACTAGACTGGCCTAATAATGTCGGACTGTCATTGCGCTACTCTAATATGCACGGAGAGACTTGAGGCTCCCTTTTGGCATCCCCTAAATCTTCTCTCCAGGCTGTCTGTACAGACAGCACCACTGTATGACAGATACCCGTCATTTACTGATGGCAAATTTTTCCCGGCACTCCTTCCTTTGACGAGACAGGCGGAGGGACAGAATATATGTGCATATGTGTATGAAGGTGTGTGGGTGGGTGCTGATCGAGAGGGCATCCATCTTCCATTGTTGTGCCCACCCCACCCGATCCATCTTTCATTCCTTCATCTCTTTCCTGTCATTTATCCCCCTCCCTCTGTCTCCATCTTTGCTGAAGGAGGCCTGTCCCTTTGACCCCTGTATCAGGCAGTGAGGGGTGGAGTACAGAGGGTACTGCCGAGAGCCCCTGAGAGCACAATCATTGCAGGTGAATATGAGATGTATTACTGATAGGAGCAGCTGTGTGCTGGAGAATAATAATAACCACAGGAAAGAGGTAATTACCAACTGAGAACGATGAAGCAGCGCATAGATGTTGAACTGAACAACAGAGCTGCACTGTAGCTGCAGTCATTGTGTTTTGTTTTTGCACATGTGGGGCGTTCTAATGAAAAGCGAGAGAAGAAAGAGAAAGGGCAGGTGAAAAATGGGACTATACCGCCATTCCTAATAGGAGAAGTCTCCATAGCAGCAAATGTATTGCCAGGGCACTAAAATATGTTTGCTGCTCTGTTATTTAACACTAAATCTGATATGTTATCTAGTACTGCTGTGAATACAATGATTTGATAACAAGCCTGTATGTAATAACAAAGGGTCATGCAACGTGACAGAATGTGGCATATCCTGTGTGCTAATATTGACTGTGCCATGCTGCGACAATGTGCCATGTGTGCCACAGTGACAGGGGTGGCTCTCTGCCCACTGAATATTTCACTATATAAAATGCCTCAAACAGGAGGGAGGAGCTATATGTGAAATGGTGAGACTTGGTAAAGAGAGAGACGGGAGGATAAATGTATAATGTGTAAATGCTATGCTAACTCTCTGTTAGAGTTTCAAGGCTGCTGAACCGTACTCCAGATTGTGTTGAATCAGCACACGCCCAGCTATCACGCATAGTTTATATTGGCCCGCTTTGATGCATTTGGAGCGCTGTAATCACAATTTCTGTAGAAGCTGAGTTGTTGTTAATATGTTTCTGAACATTTGCCTTTTTCTTTCTGCATTATCATCGCAGTGCCATGCTTCTGAGCGACTGCTTCTTTTGATGTCGATCCCTCGCTTTGCATGAATCATCCTCTCTCCTACTTTCCTTCCATATGCTTTCGTTTGCCTTGTTGCAGTGTATTGCTGGACTCACAGGAAATGCTAATATTTTAACACGTAAAACAGTGACAGCCTTGTCAGCGCTTTTGCTGTGCCTTTTTCTGGGAGTAGGGGAAAGAAAAAAGAGAGAGAGCGAGCCCTGTTTTCAAGACCTTGAACACCAGGAATGTCGCCCCTGCTTAGAGAGCAAGACAACATCTCTCAAGGACTCTGTAAAAAAAAACAAAAAACTTTCCCTGGTCCAGATATCCCCCTCCCGTTTCTACCTCTCAACCACCTGGAACGCGCAAGCTCTAAATTTAAATGCGATCTGCAGTCCCTGCCTGCATAAAAGCAAATTTACACAATCTTTGCATCCCACGATTGGCTTGTGCACTGTACAGCAATTCCTAATGTAATGGGAGCAGGCGTAGCGGTTTGTGAGGTGTAGTGTACTGTATGTGTGTGTGCGTGAGCTGGAGCCACAGGTGCACGGCAGGGGGTGTAGCTCCGCACATTGATTTCACAGCCAGCGACCACCATGCAATATATCTAGGAAAGTGTTTCTCTATGGTGCACCTTCAAAGAGGCTGTGCAGGAACCTTTGAGGGCATGAATATGTAGATGAATACCCAGGGGAAGGAAGGGAGTCATTCGCAGCACCAACCCGAGCCTTTTACATTAAGCAAGGGCAAAGCGTGGGACGGGGGTAAAGGAAGAGGCAAAGAGAAGGGAGGAAAAGGGAAAGAATTCAAGGGGATAAAGTGGAGAAAAGTCATTGGCAGGCTTTTTTCTCATGAAGTGCTTTTTCCTGTTAGCACTGGGCAGCTATCTCTGTCCCCTACCATCACTATTTCATAACTGTGCTTTCAACCAGCATAAGATTATACTGGCTATGTTTGCTACTACATTTATTTACTTTGATGAAGCCTTCTGCTCTTTACCTATAACTGCCTGGCTGTTCAATAGAATGTGGTTACATAAGAGCCGATGACCAAGTCTTTGAGATGTAAAGGCAAAGATCAAACCCATTACCAAAGACTGGCTGACTTGTGTGTGTCTGTGTGTGTTCTACATTTGTGCCTATGTAAATGCTGTCTGGTTCCGGGGATCCATCAGTCTCCCTCGTGGAGCCAAGCTAAGGGAAGGTCAGCCTGATGGATACATCCTGACATCCACACACCCTGTGATGTCAACTGTGTGTGTGCGTGTGTGTGTGTGTGTGTGGGCTGGCAGGCCAGCCAAGCGCAGGCACTGTTCAGCAGAGCAGAGGGTGGAGAGGCGAGTGGGGAGGGGAGCACTTCCCTGGCCTCGGCGCCCTAGTTTGAGGGTTTTAATGCAATGTGTGTATGTGTGCGTGCATATGCATATGTGTTTGCGTGTCTGTCTGTGTGTGTTTGTGTCAGGGCTGAGGGGGGGAGGGTGCTACTGGCAGTGGCGTGGTAGGGATGGTAAGAAAGGGGGGTGTGAGGTGAGGTGTAGGGATTGGGTGGGTTGGCGCAGGGCTGGGTGAAAGGGCTGAGGTGAAGGGGGTGGGCTGGGGTGGCAGAAGAAAGGCGCCATTCATGAGTCGTGCCATCTCTGGCTCCTAACGGGGCTGAGGCTCATCAATGACCAGGCCAGCTGGGAGGATGTCAGTATGCACACTCTCTCGCGCGCGCGCTTTCTCTCCCACTCCCACCCTCCTTCTTTCTTTTGTCAAGGCCCAGTGCTGTCAGAGACTCTAGCCAGAACACTGAGGCCTCTCATGCAGTTGGGTCCCCATTCAAATCCACCGAGAGCCTCTAGCTAACCGGTGTTTTGTACACCGTCTACACTGTATTTGACATGTATGGTCTGGTGCACTCTGGTGGAAGAAGCTCGCCGCCACCCCCAAAGAGGCACTGCGTGTTGTAGCCTGACCAGCTGGAGATGAGCTAGGTGAGGTGGAGTTTAAGGTCGAAAAAACTGCTAATGCCACCTGAATGTAGCAGGCTTTAGAAGGTGCATCCAAACACCAAAACCGAGGTGTTTGGATGCACCAGATGATAAAGAATGTACAGTAGTTTTATTCACACTACTGATGTTGCTCCACAGATGGGAAAGTGGAATTCCTTTGGCTTCATCGTCAGGTTTACATTTTGTTCCAATGACTTAAATGTAACCTGTAGAGACTGACAGGGAAGGGGAGAGCGTAGAGTTAATGAGTTTTCATTTGATATTTATGACCAAATACCAGGAAAACTGCAGTTCTTATTAGTCTCAGCTCCTGGCCTTGTGTGTGTTTTGTGCTTATCAGCAAAAGTCAGCATGCTAATGTACTTGGCCAAGATGACGCACATGATACATTAAACCAAGTAAAAAACAGCATCTTAGTATACTGTCAGTAACAGCACCTTACCGGACCGCAAACTCTGAAATCTGATAACTCGGCTCTCAGTTTATAGTATGTCTGAGTTTTTATCTCACAAGGGAGCAATGACACACAAAACAGTAGATCTAAAAAGGATTACAGCTGGATATATATATATATATATATTTTTTTTTTAAGGACTGTAATTAAGTCTTGAAACTTTTCAATATTATGATAACCAACGATTCAAAAACCAAGACTACGACCACAAACCACCTAGCTGCTCGTGCCCTGTTTTACCTACAGCAGAGATGAAGAAGCCATCCTGTTTAGCATGAAAAACTGAAATGATCCTGTACGCATGAATTGTCATATCTTGTGTACTTAAGAAAGGGGGACAGGAAAGCAGCAAGGCTTGCGAGCTGTGCATATGTGTGTGCTGTTTATCACTGCCAGGGAAAGGCCTGCATCAGCAGCAGCTGCGGGCCGCTTTGCATGCAATGGCACACATGCATTGAAAGGGGGAGATTTGCATTTGTGGTTTCATATCATGAGCAACGATGTTACTCCCTCTCACTCTTCCTTCCTCCCCTGCGCTCTTTCTTTGTTTCTCTGCATTTCGCTGATCTGGAGGAGCTTTCTGTGAGAAGCACAGGGGCATTGAGAACAGCCTAAGTAGAGCAGTGGAGCAGAGCTGAGAAGGTTCAAGCTGAAATGGATCCAATTCTTTCAGTCATACACGGAAGTAAAGTTCATGTTGTCGAAAAAAAGCTTCACGTGTATACAAAACAGCAATCACTTGTTGAAGCTAATATGACAATAAAATCAGTGACACTGAGATGTTGAGTTTATTTCTATATTCTATCTGTTGAGCTAAAATCACTGAAAGTTGTAAAAGAAAACAAAGGGTGAAGCTGAAGGTCCTGTGGTCTGCATCTGTCCAGTAGAGTCGCAGTGATTTAGGGGACCATCAGATGAAAGGCTTTCCTGTGTCTTTCATCTTCACATGCATTTTGAAGGGGAGAATTTCCTCAAAAGCAGCCTTTATTGTGTGAGTAACCTCCCCTCTTTTTTGAAGCTTGTAATGGCTCATATTTTCGGTCGCTCAAATTTAAATTACTTTTATTTTTTCTTCTGGAAAAATCATATTCATGCAAATAAGGTGGTATATGTTTGGGGGTTTTGTGTAGGAATATGTGAATCCTATTTAGATGACAAATGCACCACAGAACTGCCTGTTTGTTGGTTTCATTATGCTGTGAAAAAAAATGCATGGGTAATATTAATGTCACAGCGCTGCCTGCTTCTATGCGCTGACAGCATGATAAGCTAGGAGTTGTTGATACTGGGATGTAAACAGAGTGGAGTTCTTGACAAACATCTGTTTTTTGTTCCGTGTTTGTCAGACAGTTTTGCGATGATATAGTTTTTAGGTCATTTGACATGAAAACTCAAAACTGACCCACACTTGAAACTTTGCTGTAAAGTAGGATTTCCTTGCAAAGTTTGCACAAGTTCATTTCTTTTGCTGGGGCTAAAGGGGAGGCAGAAAGGTCAATTCTGCCACTTTTGGAGTATCCTTGCCACCCTTTCTAGCGGTGTATGCTTTTACATATGTCAGCAGTTGTTAGTCCCCCTCCCCTGTCTTGAATGAAACTCCAGTCATTCTAATAGGCTGTTGGAGGAGGGTCGCGCTGACCCTGGTCCGCGTGTCCATCTCTTCACTTTTAAGTAGTCCTTGCTGTTCCTTCTGATATCACCTCCTAACAGACTCCTTTTATGCCTCTCTGGCAGCCTTTTTGACAGATCTCTCAGCTCATTGTGTGCGGTGTTGTCTTTGTATTGGTGTGTAATGGTGCCCTAAGATACTGTTGCTAGAGTGTTGTCTTGGTGTCTGTTCCACTGCTGCCCTTAAGACCCCAATAACCACTTTCTGTGACAGGAGTTCTTCACTGAGCAAAGCACTGCCTCCCCATTTGCTTTATTTTTGCCTGTGCCTCTATGGAACTCCGTCTTCCTCTTGCTCCTATTTTCTGCAGTATCTCATTGTCTGTCCCTGTGGTGCCCTCTGCCTCTATACATTAGCCGTATCTGAGTGTACAATGAATCGCCTGTGCCCTCTTTTCATTTCACCCCTCATCAGCGAGCAATGAATAGGGAGCAGGGGGGCTACAGTTGGAAATTTGCTTTTAAGTATGCGAGGTATGCTCATTCATTCTCTTCCAAACCCCCTGGCTGCCCTCAGACCACTCACCCATTGGCCCCCTACCGTTCTATGAAGTCCTATAACGTGCCCCGTGCTGTTTTCCGCATTCTCTGTTTCCCTGGTTTGTTCACTTCCAGCAGGCCCAAGGCCAGACCCCCTCATTTCACTCTCCGTGATCAAAAATCTGGGAGGGCGGGCTAGTTACCATGGTCACAGCAATCATCAGTATGGATTTGAAACTTTCCAGGATCCGCCTCTAGCTCCTGTGAACTGTGTGTCATGCTGTTAATGTGCTATTAATGAATGAATTTCAATTTCCCTATTTCAGCTTAAATTTGTTATTCGGAGCTAAGCGACTACATCTTACCAATAGATAACATGTTAGACCAAAGACACTCCCCACCAGCCCATCCCCCAACCTCCATGGTGATGACAGCCAGAGAACCTCTTGAAAGTGCTTTGGATTGTTAGCGAGCAGAAACACTGTGTTCTTGGTTATTTTAAGCCCCATCAGAGACGTGAGCTCACAAGAAGTGTATTAGTCTTTCTGACAGGACATAAAACGTGTTGAATGAAATTTGGGAATTGTTTGGGACTGCAGTGGTGCTCAAATACCTAAAACAATATTTCCTCCTTTTTATCAAATCATAGCTATTTATCTCCTTTAGAATTCCTACTTTTTTTTGTCTGTGTTTTCCTACAAACAGGAAAAGTCTCTTTGGAAGTTAATTACTGGCATTTTTAACTTCACTGTAACTTATGAAAAGCCCAGATGAATAATTCCTTGGTCTGGCAAATATTTATATTGGTTTTATTTTTCATGGCCGTCCATTCATCCATCCGTTTTTCATCGAATTGCTCATGGTATAGTTGCCTAATTGTCACTTTCTTTCTGTGGATTGTGAAACTTCAAAAAAATTACTACTCTACCGCTCCTCAGTGTCTGAGTAGCAGAGATGGGGTTCAGTGAGTGACGCTCGCGCATGGTTATCAATCAGTTTTGTGTCTGCAAGGTGCTACTTTGGAGGAGCCTAAACAAGAGATATGAAAAAGGAGACACCCTGCTGACTTTAGAAAAAATAAATCTCAAGGCTGCGCTGAGAGATCAATGTTAAGACAACAAAAGAGCCTGCAGACATTGCAGAATTATTGCATTGAAAGCCTCGGTGTGGAACTGTAGGTTTCGTGCATAAATCCGGACTTGGTTTCGGTTTCAGAAATCAACCTTCAAGTTGTTACCTCACGTTCCCTCCAACAAATGCAGTGTTGATTATTTAATCTTTTAACCTGTGTATATTACAGTCTGCTGCTCTCCGTGAGCTCAGATGAAATGTAAAGAGAAAGATCCTCACAAGGTTCTTTTTTTACACATGATTTTAAAATTTGGCTTAAGCGAAGTAACAACCTCGTCTCTAACTGGGTAATCTGTTTTCTCTGTCCACAGAGCTCCAGAGATCATCTTGGGTCTGCCTTTCTGTGAGGCCATAGACATGTGGTCTCTGGGCTGTGTGATAGCTGAGCTCTTCCTGGGATGGCCCCTCTACCCCGGAGCCTCAGAGTACGATCAGGTAACGTATGATTTGAACTTATGAACACCTGATGATTGTGCGTTGGGTGCTTATACACCCATGAATTCATATGCTGTTATTTATGCATGCGTATGAATGAGAATTGTGCGTGTGTGTGTGTGTGTTCTCTTCATGAATGTGGACTGAATGTGCTTGGGAAGGTGGGACGCTTCTCCCTGCAATCCCCCTGACAGCGCTTGATGATTCTTGCGCAGCCTCCCTGTTTATCTGAACAGATGCCACAGAGCCACTTGTCCAATTAGTGCAGCCCCTGTGCTCCAAAGCAAGGCATTGTCGCGTTCCTCTCTCGCTATCGCTCAGATGAGGCACAGTGGGGAAACCTTGAACAAGTTGTGCTCCATCTCCATCTCCAACAAGCTCTTCTGATTTCTCACAAAACCAAAAACTTAGCCCGCCTCATTTACAAGTCTCAAATCAGTCTTAGACTCTGTCATGTTTGGCTGCCATGTATACTTCTACTGGAGTAGTTAATGTCAAACAGCCAAAAGAACATCTATCCTTATGTGAAACTCGAAAATGCGCTTTTTTTTGTCCTCCTCTGTTTTGCAGATCAGGTACATCTCACAGACACAAGGTCTGCCTGCAGAGTACCTGTTGAGTGCAGGGACAAAGACCACAAGGTTCTTCAATAGAGATCCAGACTCCACCTATCCTCTCTGGAGACTGAAGGTACATTTGCACACACACACACTGATAGAAAGGTTTGCTAATGCATGTCGTAGTTATTATTCCAGAAACGCTGGTTACACCACGAGCCCTGTAGTTAGCTATAAACAAAGTGAGAGGGTAATAAGAGCAAAATAGATCTGCGTGAGAGGATTTGGCAAATAAAAAGCCAGTCTGATGAATGTAGCTTGGAGGGTTTCTGCTCTAAACAGCTCTCATTGTCCTTTAATGTAGGCCAATCAATAAAGAGCTCCACTCTTTACTTTTTTGTACCCTCATTAACTTAATTTAAACTATGTGCCACACACATAGAGTTCTTTACTGTACTGACCTGCAAATGCTGACACATCTCTGCAGGGTTTGTTGACATTTTTACTCTGCCTGTTCCTTTTCCTCAGATTAATATTTTTCAAAGACTTGAATGCATTTGTTATTATTAAAAAAAAAGAAAAAAAAAGAATCCCAGTAGGTTACAGCAGCGATTCACAACAACTGTTCACTAGGACTGGCCATTTAATGAACATACATAGCGAGTTAGTGTGCATGTTGCCAGGTCAGACTGCTGCCCGTGGGGTTTTAGCAGTTGTCAGGTGAAAGTTTTTCAAGTTTTTGCTGCATGTAGGAATGTAAGAATTTCAAAGTCTTCTCTGGAAAGCTGTTATGATCTATGGGCTTACAAGGCTTGTTAAAAAAAAAACAACCCATCATTGTCAGTTTAAAGAAGTGTGTTTTAAGTTCATAACAATAAGAGTTGACAGGAGCATTGTAGGGAAGACACAAACATGGAGTAGAAACTTGAACTCGACATGACATCACAGCTTTAGCTCCTCATGATTTTCTAGTGTCTTTGGTATGTGGAAAAATCAAACGTCAAGGCTTCTTTTTTCTCTGGCGTGAGGAGCGACTGCACATCTTTAATTTGACCATGGCATGCTTTTCCATGTAGCAGCAGCTGCATTGCTTAGCTGACTGTAATTCAAAAAAATACTGTGTGTTTAGTGAGGAGGTTTCTAACAAAAAGAGCACATGTTGTTTGCTTGTCTGTACATTTTCATGGAGTCAGGTGT
The DNA here is from genome assembly GCA_015106755.1 of Etia nguti. Classification (NCBI taxonomy): domain Eukaryota; kingdom Metazoa; phylum Chordata; class Actinopteri; order Cichliformes; family Cichlidae; genus Etia; species Etia nguti. The sequence continues at coordinate 72,085 of VUQG01045751.1, forward strand.
TTGTATGTACACGTTGGTACACATGTACACCAATGGAATATATACTGTCTCAGTGTTTGTGTCACATATTGTATGCACACTCATCGCGATCTTATTTCTCGGCTGTTAGATGAGTATTTGTGTGCTACCCCAGGGTTACTCAGAGGGTAAGCTGAGCCCTGCCACACATCAACAACAAGAGACTATAATGAGCCAAATGTAAATAGTGTGTTTCCAGAGGGGAAGTGTGATGGGATTTGAGAAGAACATCTGCTTCTTGTCTCCTGCAGACTCCAGAGGACCATGAGGGTGAAACAGGGATCAAGTCCAAGGAGGCTCGCAAGTACATCTTCAATTGTTTGGATGATATGGCACAGGTATGCTGTCTCAGTATCACAAAGCACGACGTCTTCCTTCGCACAAATCACGCAGCAGATGTATTATTTGCTTTTGCTTTGTCTTTTGCTACAATCGTATCCACCTGTCTCACGTTTGAGGCTTCTTTGATGGGGGTGTTCAGGTCCCGGGCCAGTTTGATCCATCACATCCTGAGAATTATCTATCAAATATTTGAAATCCCTTAAAATATTTATCTGGCCAAGGTCTGATCTCCAGCTGCAGTGTAGCTCCGCTTCTATATAGAATTTTATCGAGTGAAATGAAAGCAGCTGTTCAATGAACCCCCATCCCAACCTCTGCCTCTGCTCTTCATTTTGCTTAACCACTATTTAATAACTTACAGACAGACATTTGAACTGAACATGTGGCGTGGCTGGTTAGCAGGTTCGATATGTACAGTTTGCTTTCTTATTTAAGCTGCAGTGAGTGTTGTGGCTGTGTCTCCACTTTGTGCATCTGCTGTACACGTAAGCATGTAGAGGGCGAGGGAATGAAATGCTAAACTCTCTCTCCCCCTCCCTGTTTTTCTTCTAACTAAGATACATCCACACGTACATGCACATATTCCTGGACTTCCGACTAGTTTTTCAGGCTGGCTCAGTGGGTCCCACACCATGTTGTTTCTGCATGAATCTTGTCTTCCCGTGCAGCTCTGCGTGTTACCTGTGGGAATTTGTTTATTTAGGAGATGACATAACTTCGGGAAGCGTTTAAACTACACGTGATTTATATAAAGAAAAACACTGCAAATTAGACAGCTATATGTAATGCCTCTCTGTAACTGAGAATGAATTCGTCTCTCCGTGGTGGGAAAGTTCACATGTAGCCATGACATTTTGATAGGACATGCCTGACAGTGACTGATAGCGAGCGTTGTTGTGTTCACCCTCACTTGGCTAAATACTGGTTCTGCTGGCAGATTTGGCAGTGGTGATAAAAATTACAGTGATTTTCCCAGGACTTTCAAATCTCTCATAGTACTCTGTCGTCATCATGCTCCTTGATTATATCTCTGATAATGACTAGCTGAGAGTTATGAGGAATTTTTCATTTATTTATTTGCTTTTGAATTATGGTCATTCCCAACCAGCAGCCCTTTGGAATCTGCCCATATGGATACGCAACACATGTATCTGCTTAACTGATGGAGACAATTATGGTTGTCCACTGGTGCCCAGGGCCGCTGTCAGGCCTGTCTGGAATAACATGCTGTAGGCTGGGACATGATAGTATCGCTTCCTGAGAGTTTACAGTTGCCCCATACACACAAACACACATGCAACACAGAGTTTAATGAAACCAACCTGCACTGGTATGATATCCCCTGGGTCATCTCTGGCTTCTGCGCTTCAAGCTCTGTGTCCTGTCTTCGTCTACAACATAAACACAGCGATACAGCCGAGCTGCACAGGCTTAATGTGGGAGAAAACTGCCTATTTTGCCCCATCTTACTGTCCTGACCATATAAACAACTCAGCATTGTGGACATCTGCCTCTGCGTGTATAATGGATGATATAGCTGAAGGCCTCGCAAGACAGAGGGGCTGGGTGCCAAAAAGAGATAATGAACCTCCTTTCAGTCGTGGGAAATGTGTGGAGGGTTTAGTCACAAGTATATCTAATTTGAGTAAATCAGACACCAACTTACAACAGATGCAGGACCCCACTAGGGGGCTGATGTAGATGGAAGGAAGGCCAAAAGTACTTGTAAATGGATTCATTTTGATCTGCAGTCCTTCAGTATCTCTACTGGTAGAAGTCAAGCCGCACAGCAGGAAGAGGAACGTGGTCTTCATCTAATCTTTATTATATTTTAATACATATCCTTTCCTCATCCACTCAGCCTAGTAGTTAAAGATGAAACTACTCATTTTGGCTGTGTAGATGGCAGGCCCGCATACAGCAGGATACCTCGCTCCACATTTCCTGAGGCAGTGGTTGACATCTGCCATCCCTGCCCTTACTCCAGAGAGTCATGTCAGAGCTTCCCACCACACAGATGTGGTTCCATTAACAACCACTGACATGCAATGCTGACCATGTTAGATGAAGCCCCATCTTTTTTTCTTTCTTTTTTTAAGTTTTCCTTTTCATTGTTATGGAAAGTCAACAAATTATACCGGTATCTTTTCTATCTAATAAATTCACATATCCTAAAAAAATGATTCTTTATATGCTTCTTCTTATCCAGTTTGATTATTGTGCCACCAAACTATATACATTTCCCCAAAGTCATCTATTCCACGAGCGGAGGACAGTGTGATTATTTCTCACCTCATTCTGCAGATTACTCCTTTATCACAGTCAGTGGAGATGGCAAGCAGAGAGGACTGGTTACAGAACCTGAATAAGCTGCATAGAGAAAGAGAATTGAATCAGATTAGCGGTGTTGACTGGCAGCACATCTGATAGCCCTTAGAGCAGACCTACAGATAAACGTTGCATCTTTATGAAAAACAGGCCCACTACCACTGCACGGGCAGTCACAATAAACAGGGCTTGCCTGTCTGTTGCAGCTGTCCCTGTCTTTGTCCTCACACTGCACTGAAAAATCGCCTTCTTTGCCTAAGATCAGACTTGCTATATATCACGACCTTGGCTCGCTTTGTTCTACTTTTATCCCTCACCTTAAGTGACAACCCAAAGTAGACCTAAACATCAGCACTGGTTCACCGCTTCAAAAAAATCAAATTCTGCTAACCGTGTAGCTTTTCATTAAAGCGGGAATCTGCTGCTTTGCCCAGTATTTATCCACAACCTAAGCCGCAATGTTTATTAGAGATGAAGCAACATGATGTTCCGAGGCAGATTCTCAGACTTTCCTCAGAACGTATTTAGGTTAAGTTGTCCCACGTCAGCTTTTTCAGATCTATTCGCAAAATGGTGTCCTGTGTGAAAGGGCTTTTTACTGGTTACCCATCGGCAGTGTTTATTTGGTCCGTGTTTTTTGTTTGTTTTCACGTCTCAGGAATAGATAAAAATCTCAGCGAAGGCGCCAGCCCGGGGATATTTCAAGTCCTGCTATGAATACCAGTACAAATGTTTATAATGCCGCTAAGGTGCAAGGTTATCACTAAACTCCACGACACACAAACTGACACCCAAACGTATGAGGCCTTGTGGGTATTAATAGGTTCCCCTATGGGAGTAAGCTGTGGGAGAGATTTTTCTATCATCTGCAAGCACATTAGATCCTTGAACACTAAATGGGGAAGTGTTTGAAATGCTAAATGTCTGCTCTGTTTGTTTTGTGCCTTCAGGTAAACATGACGTCAGATCTGGAGGGGAGCGACATGCTGGCAGAGAAGGCCGACAGGAGGGAGTTCATCGACTTGTTAACCAAGATGCTGACCATCGATGCAGACAAGAGGATCACCCCGGTCGAAACACTCAACCACCCTTTTGTCACTATGTCTCATCTCCTTGATTTCCCGCACAGCACACAGTACGAGCTCAACAAGCCCTGCTGTTGTTGTTTATATAATTATCATTTTGAACAGCGAAGCAACATCTGCCACTGTCATCAGACACAGTGCTCATGCCTCGTCTGTCTCCCTCACTCTCTCTGTCCGTGCAGTGTGAAGTCGTGCTTCCAAAATATGGAGATCTGTAAGCGTCGCGTCAACATGTACGACACGGTCAACCAGAGCAAGACACCCTTTATCACCCATGTGGCCCCCAGCACCTCCACCAACCTCACTATGACCTTCAACAACCAGCTGAACACTGTGCACAGCCAGGTAAGAGTGAACCAAAAGAATTCAACAGTACACCAGCAGAGATAAGATCACCACTGTCACTCACCTACTATGTAGTAGATACAAATCAGTAAATAATTTAAGCTGTAGTTTATTGTATTTGCGTGATAGGTCCCAATAAAATGCTGGTAAAAAGAAAAGCATACAGAACCTTCAAAATAAAAGCATAGAATATAGAGTGGAGCATGCAGAGTAAGTGCCCAAATTAATAATTAATGCAGAGCCAAAAATATGAACATATCAAACGGTAACTATCAAACAGGGCTGTTGAGCTCAATATTGACAGCTTAGAAACGCAGCTGTTTGCATCTGTGTTCTATTTTTTTATGTCTATTCTTCCTGTTTTTCTGTACGTATCCATGTTTGCTGCTTTGGTGCATGAATATCTGTTTGCCTGCATTTTGTCTGTGCCCCAGGTCCTGTGGGATTGTCACAAAGTGCTGATTACACACATGACAAGCCACACTTCCTGCTTGCCTTGCATTCTGGGGCTTTCAGGCCTTAAGAATCCCTTTACCAGGCTTCCTCTCTCTTTCCCCTCTCACTCCTGTCCTCCTCTGTCTCCTCTTCTTTCCTTCCATTTCCCCGGGTTGAGCCTGTGGTGCTTTACCGCTTCGCTCGCGTATGGTATGTGAATCGAAACTGCTGACTTCTGGCTTCTGCCGGAATCACCAAGCGTCTGGTTGCAAGGTTTTTCAGATTGTGCTTAGTTACAACTCTTGCCCCCCCCACCCCCACCCCCACCCCTCCCTTTAGTAAACAGAGTTCTTTATCACCAACTATATCGAGCCAGCTCACACTGAGTGGAATGCGACAAAAACCCAATCTTGCTGTAATTTAAATGAATTAACATTCCCTCAGCTTGTCTTTTGGCTCTGAGGGCGTATGGACAGAGTTAAGTTAGTGATTTATTCAGCTTGATTCAGTTGCAAGACTAGAATGCATCTGGCCTGTATTTTGCTTGTTTATGATGAATGCCACAGTGCCATATTGATTATGTTCTCTCCCCTGGTGTTCATCAAAGACGCCAAAGAGAGCAAATGAAAAATGAAAGCACCGTCTTTGTATTTCCCTCCATCCTGACGTACACCTAATGAAGAGCTAAAATTAGACGTGTCTTGTGGAGCATATACTGCTTACAAGCTGAGCAAATGGTGTCTCTTAAAAGCATTTGTTTGTATCCAGGATGTTCCCAGGCAGTCTTCGTAATCCACATGCCTTATTAATGGTCAAGACATGCCGGAGTTACCTAAGCTTACATAATTATACAATGACTGTTGGCTGTTAAATATTGCTTCTGTCATGCATAATTGATTTGGAGGGTAGATACTGAAGCCGTGATATGAAATGTCAAATTTGGCTGCAGCGTATTATATTGGCCTATTATTAGTCTGTAGCATTTGCATTTAAACTGGCTTATAATATAATGTCTTTATGACTTAAACACTCACAATTTAAGCAAAGAGAGATGCTGCCGTGTGGTTTACGCTTATGGCAAACTGGGACATGCAAAGCATCAATAAATGAAGTATACTGTCAGAGTGGATTTCCTGTCCAGCAGTGCCTTATTCTCGTCAGGGTCCGTACGCCACAAAACGCTGTAAATGATCATTCTAAATTTGCTCTGGTGACATTTTGTTCATTGATGGTTGATTATTCTTCGAACTGATTGCATCTCTGCTCACATTCTTTCTTTCCCTCTAATTAATCAAATCAACAGTCTGAATATTTTAAGGCATGTTTAAATCATACACCCAATTTTCTCATTCTTTCATCTGTGGCTCACTGTCTATCTCCTTTTGAGCTGATAGTTGTTTGCATTTTAATGTTTCAGTTATTTTGTTCAGTTGTTCCTTTTTATTTAGCCTTTCCATCCTTGGAGCTCATCCTTTCTTCCCTCTCACTTACATTAGTACCTCCACTTTCATGATTTTTATTTTGGTCCAATCATTCCTTTAGGCCACCAACCTGGCTCCCTCCTCCACCAACAATGCCACCCTTTCCTTTTCAAGTCCTGATGTCTCCATACTAAACTACCAATCTACACTCTACCAGCCCTCCGCTGCCTCCATGGCAGCCGTGGCCCAGAGGAGCATGCCCCTGCAGCCTGGGGCTCCTCAGCTCTGCGCTGCCCGGCCTGACCCCTTCCAGCAGGCACTCATAGTCTGCCCACCTGGATTCCAAGGTAAGGAGGTCTTTGCAGTCCATAAATTGCATAAATTCATAGAATCTGATTTCTGGTCAGGGACAGACTTTCACTGCACAAACAGTCTTCTTTTACTTGCTTGTCTTTTTGTTTTTCGGCACCTGACAGGCAGTGTCAGTCATAGCATTCAAACTGTGATTTACTGAGAACTCGAGGCAATTAATAATTTGAGCAAATTTAATGTAGTTATTTTTATTCTTTTCCATAACTGCTGCTTTTTTATTTTTTCCTATATCAAACTTAACAGAATGCACATATATCTATAAGTCAGGCACACTATGAGCACATATACCACATTTGATCTTTTGGAATTTATTTTTAAAATACTGTAGCAACATTATTTATAGGTGACAGATTTTCTTGTTTACTGACATCCTCCATGCATGTGCTTTATTTATGCACAGGGCTGCAGGCATCCCCTTCCAAGCACACCAGTTACTCGGTGCGGATGGAGAATGCTGTTCCCATAGTGACGCAGGCCCCTGGTGCCCAGCCTCTGCAGATTCAACCTGGCCTCCTTACACAGGTAGGCACTTTTAAGTATCACAGAAAACGAACTAATAGAGTTTGAATCTTAACAGAGAGAGTGCCTGTCAGGAACATTTATGAACTTTGAACTGTTCACATTCAAACAAAGCCCTGTGCTTTCCTTTTTAATAAGCCTTCACTAAGAATAGTATCTATCGATGGAGGATGGAAATCACTCGATGTTCTTGACCCTGCCCCTGCTGGCAGCTGTTTTTCCTGAGTGCATTCAAGCAAGCTTTCCTGTGCCTTGCTCTCTCTCTCTCTCTCCCTCCCTCTCTCTCACTTCCTCTCTTCTCTCTCTCCTCTCTTCATCTGCCCCTGCTCTCCTGGAGGCTGAGGCTGCTACGGTCTGCTGCACTCAAAGGCAGGAGCCTTTCACACAGAGAAGGCCTTTACCAGAGCCTCCACGGTGGGGCTGGAGCTTTAGCTGCTAATATACAGTTGTTGCAAGTAGCAGAATAACTGTGCATCACTCTCTGCACACAGACAGTAGACTGCTTCCATTGCCACGCCACCTCTTTCCCTATGGAAATTTCCATGAAGGCTTTAAATATCCCTGAGAATCCAGGGAGTTTGAAGCACTCCCTTATCTCCAGTTAATCATGCAGTAGGCAGGCAAGCAGGCAGCAAAGCGGTGTGTATGTGTGTGCACATGCCTGTGTTTTCTATGGTGGGTTAATCTGTCAGATACCAAATGGTGATTAGCTCCACGGCTGCTTCCAAGTCAGGCGCTCCAAATTACAGGCCTCAGAGGATCCTCGGAGGTCAGGGTAAGCTTGGATCAGGCTTTGCATGACCAGAGGACTCACAGCATCGCAAGAATGGGTATCGTGGATATAACAAATAATAACAAAGACGTAAGAGATAGGACTTATGTCATAGTAAGGATAATGTCAGTTTCATTAATTATCGTATCACGTGTGGATTGCACATTGCAGCCATGTTCTGCAGGTGTTCAATATACCCTCTGTGCGCACACATGTTAAACAAAGACAGGCAATAGTTAATGTAAGCAGATGTTTTATATAGGCCGGCAAACAGCACACCTAATAACTGGGTGTGTGGTGTGCTGTTTTTCTCTGTTTATTCCTTTACTGTGGGGGGGTCTCCTGGGCTCAGCGGAGTCGTTTTTTTGCCTCTCACGTGCGTTCTCCCACCTACCTATGACTTTATCCGCCTGCATTTTAATGTCATCCGTGGACCCTTTGCCCACATCGCACCCTTGCAAGTTTAGCCCCCAAGCACCTATGTGTGCAGAGAGACAGACCAGAGTGAAGGAGGCTCCAAGCAGGGAGGCAGGAAAACCAGCGGGACCTTTATCTGGAGCAGGAATGCAGAAAATGTGGAAACAATTGGGAGTAAGAGCTGGGGCTTTGAAAGCCCTGAGGTGACAAAGGGTTTTCACCCAGGGAGTGTAGGTCGAGGTGGGAGGCGTTTGGGCCACTGATAGCGATGGTAGGCCCTGAGTTGAAAGAAAATGGTCTCTTAACTGGGTTACCATTTCAGGGCAGACAGGCTGGTTACACAATGCAGACGCCTAGTGAGAGGGGGATATAGAGTACCAGGAATGGAGATAGAGAAAGGAGGAGGAGTGGGAGATGGATGGATGTATTAGAAGGCTCTTAATGGCATGTTGATAAAAGACCTTGGATGTGGTCTTAGATGTAAAGACCATCTCCAGCTCCAGAATGTTCCATTAGAGATGTCAGTCATCGGTACACAGACCAGGCAGCTCTGCTAGCCTGCAGATGCCCCCCTGCAGCACTGGACTTTGCAACCTGCCTCAAATGAAAACAATTCAACTGCAACCACACTTCAAAACAGAACAGCTATTTTGTGTGAAAATATGGCAGAAACAACCAGATCAAAGCAAATGTTGATGAGAAAATGAAGATAAAGGTAAAAATACAGTTGCCATATACACAGATTATCTGCTTTGCATGTGGATTTTTGCCTCTTGTTCTCTTTCTCTTCTCTCCGTCTTTCCCTATTTAAATGTGTGTGTGTGTGTGTGTGTGTGTGTGTGTGTGTGTGTGTGTGTGCTGCAGCACATAGTGATGCCGTTGTAAATAGATGTGCAAATGGTATTAAAGGAACAATTCATTAGCCCTGACATTAAAGTGCTAATCAATAGAACTGCATTAAACTATTAGGGTTACACACACAGTAACACACAAACGTGTTCAGGCATGCAGGCACACATACTCATCTTGGCACATCTCGGAGCATAGCTTGCCTGATAGTCCTCTCGTTCTGCATCAGAAATACAAAGTAGCCTCTTTCAGAGCAGCTTGAATAGATTCTAAGACTTTAATTAGAACATTGGTCAAGTCAAAGACATAATCACACTAAAACCATAAAGACGCACGCACGCATGCATACACTTACTCCGTCATACATGGGCACACAAACAAAGGAGCTGCTGTACATTTTTATTAAGTCCTGGTCTTATCTCTTTTGTCGATGGATGTCTCCTTGAGGCTAGCAGAGTTCATATTAAATGTGCGTAGTAGCCAGTTTAAACCATCTGTTACGCACTTTTGAAAAGACGCTGTCATTTATCATGACATGCTCAAACTAATCAGCCAAGTACAACGAGTCTCCTTTGTTCTTATGCTTAAAATGTTGTGTGAACGAGCATTTAAATCCATACAGTGCAAACAAAAGTGTAGCTTCCTGTCCTGTGACATGATTCCTAAAATTCAGAAAAATAAATAAATAATGATTTGGACATGTTGTTACATGGCAGCTGACTGTTTTTCTTTGTCTCCTTTTTCCTGACCTTTAAGTCTTTGTTTACCCTCCAACTCATTTTTTCTCCTTCTTCAGCAGGCCTGGCCGAGCGGCACCCAGCAGATCCTGCTGCCTCCAGCCTGGCAGCAGCTCACCCACACCTCAGTCCAACACGCCACTGTCATCCCTGACTCCATGAGCAGCACACAGACCCTTGCCAACTGGAGGTGAAGAGCAATTTTTTGCTGTTTGCTTTTACTTTTATTGCTTTGATTTTGCAGGACAATGAATACTGGGGTCAACACTTTTTAACCTACATTTTGTTCCCCAAGGATTCTATTGAACTAAAAACAAATGTAATAAGCTGACACTTTAAAATCAAAGCACTCATCCCCATCGTCTGTAGCTCAATTTATGTATATTGACATGACAGGTTAAAAAAAAGAAATTACGTACATAACAACGAGGAAGCCTGTACTTGTGTGACAAGTCTTTTATCTTCAATTTTATAAGAGCAGATTTACCTCAGGGAGATGGCATATATATATATACATGTAGCGACATCTTATCAAGTATAGCCTGTCACTGTGATGACTTGATAAATGGATGGATAGATGGGAGAATGCAACCCAAGGGAGATAAGGGGGATGCAGGTATATAACGTGTCTGTGTGGATGGCTGCTGCTGCTGCAGCCATGTATGCTCAGATTCATTCTAAGCTGTCCATCTGTGACAAGACAACCCCCTCCCTGTGTCGCCCTCCCTTCCTGTCCAGTGGCAGCTCTGTTGTCCTCAGAGAGACGATTGGGAAAGTGTCGCACTTCCTCTGCAGAGCTATCGCTCCACAGCTGCTGGTGTCAGCTCCTCTGCCCTCCCTCCTTGCTCTCGCTCTCTCATTTATCCCCTTTCCTCCTCCTTCATCTTTAGAAAAGTTTATTGCTGCCACCTGCTGGCTTAATTATGAAGTACTTATCCGGTCTTTCTTATCCCCTGGAAATGTCAGATTTGACTGATTGATGTGTCCGTTTGTTTGTTTTAGTATTTCATGCATTGGTAGGCTACTTTACCTGAAGATTTCTTATTGTTTTTAACATTGTGGTTACATAAAATTGTATTATATTACAGGAATTCCCACCCACATGGCAGCCATTATAATCCCATCATGCAGCAACCAGCCTTGCTGGCTGGCCACGTCACCCTCCCATCCAACCAGACACTCAATGTGGGAGTGGCACATGTTATGAGGAAGCCCCCAACCAATAACAACTCCTCTTCCAAAAAGAACAAACAGCACCAGATGTCTGGCAGGTACCTAAACTCTCAGGTCATCATAGATCTCTATAAATCTTCATACTGGAAGCTAACGATTGTTACGAAAGGTCACGTCTCTTTTCATTTTGAGGTCCAGCATCTGCTGGTTTTGCCCTCTATAGCCACTCACTCTCTCATCTCTGTCTTTCCTTAAGGAACATGTCAACCAACGAGGTCTCATCCTCTCAAGTGGTGCTGTCTCCACAGCGCTCAAAGCGGGTGAAGGAGAATACGCCCCCGCGTTGCGCTGTGCTACAGAATGGCTCGACCTCTAACTGTCCGCCCACGCAAGGGTGTGGGGGTGGAGGGTGGGGAGCTAGTGAAACAGAGCAGGCTTCCAGCACCACTCGAGACCATCAGCACCAGCACAACGTCCCCAGACAGACGATCGTCATCCCCGACACACCCAGCCCTGCCGTCAGCATCATCACCATCAGCAGCGACACGGATGAGGAAGATGACCACAAACAAAACAATAGGTCAGTGCTGTTTAGCACTCTTACAGGTTAGCATTTGTCATGTTACTGTGAATCTTTACTGGTGGAAGAAATCTGGGAGCTTCTCGTGCAATATGAATTTCCCTAATAATCACATCACAAAGGGCTGTCGTCTTAGACCATCCAGGATAAAGACAGCAAAGCCTCTTTTCAAAAACATGGAACGCATCTGCTTTAAGTTAGCTGGATGGAGATGTGTTTCCTGGCATTTCGAAGCCAATTTTCTATCATGTTAACCAATGCTAATCTCTTTGATGTATTTTGTGATATGCTATACACTAAAACTAAGTAAGTGAAGAAGTCAGAAGGGAATTCAGTTTACCCTGCAAACTATTTAAATGTACTTTTTGACTTTAGAGTAAGGCATTTACATTTATTTGCCAACAAATCCAATTAACATTAGAATGCAGTAATAGTTATTAGTTTCAAATATATTACCAGAATTGGCTCGATTAAGCATTACCAGTAACTGTGTTCTCTCTGCTTCGCTTCTATTTTGTCCAGCTCATCTTCTAAGCAGAGAAAGAATGTCATCAGCTGTGTGACGGTCCATGATTCACCAGAGTCCTATTGCTCCAGCAACAATAGTCCCTATACTGTTGAGTCGAGACCCCCTAACAACAACAGCTATGACACAAAGACCACCATCCTGGACAACTACAACAATGGAAACCCCCGCACCATCATCATCCCCCCTCTCAAAACCCAGAACAGTGAGGTCCTAAATGAGTGTGAGCGTCTGATGCCAGGTAAATGACAGATTTCTCGCAAAACACAGCCTCAAGCATTAGATATCGTCTATTATGTGGGTACAGCTGCTCCTTTCCAATTCAGCAAATCTGTATCCTTTCCTGCACAGATTCAATGAACCATCAGAATTCAGCTTACAAGTTCAAATCCTCCAATGGGGTGGTGCCTGGCAATAATCACATAGCCGGGGGTGTAACTGGAGGCGGGTCCTACCGACAGCAGCGCTCAGGGCCACACCCCCTCCAGCAGCAGCCTCTCAATCTCAGCCAGGTACAGTGAGAGGGTTCTACTATTGGGAAGTTGTTATATTTACCTCGTTGCTAAGAGTTTATGAATATCACTCGCACCTTTAAGGTCATATAGTTATGGTTCATATCTGATTAGCTTGGCTAAACAAAGGGGAAAGTCTAGCTTAGCAATAAAATCCACCCACTGACACTACTTATTCTCTGTCATCTCCTCATTTAGGCCCAGCAGCACATGGTAGCCGAGCGTAACGGAGGACACCGGCGCCAGCAGGCCTACATCACGCCTAACATTGCCGCTCAAGCCCCTTACTCCTTCCATCACAATAGCCCCTCTCACACAGGCAACGTTCACCCACATTTGGCTGCCACGCACCTGCCTAGCCAGCCCCATCTCTACACCTACACAGCTCCTGCTGCTCTGGGTTCTACCAGTACTGTGGCTCACCTGGTGGCGTCACAGAGCTCGGCACGCCACGCAGTCCAGCACGGAAGCTATCCACCAGGCATCGTCCACCAGGTTCCAGTTAGCATGGGCCACCGTGTGCTGCCCTCGCCCACCCTGCACCACAGCCAGTACCAGGCCCAGTTCGCCCACCAGGCCTACATCAGCGCCTCGCCCGCCTCCACTGTCTACACTGGATACCCGCTGAGCCCCACCAAGGTGAACCAGTACCCTTACCTCTAGAGAAGACACTGACTGACACTGGAGAGCCTGACCCAGCGCTGCTGCTCCTTTCCTCAGCCCCAGCCCAACAAGAGCCCCGTCAGCATCCCAAACATCTTCTCCTCGACCTCAGACGCAAACAGAGACAGAGGAACTTGCAATCCTCCTGAAACTGTCATGTATAACTTGAAGATGTAACGACAGAGAGCAAAAGAAAAAAATAAGATTCACAGCCTTTCTAGAAGGAAAAGTTTGGAGTTGAATTTTCGAGGGATTCAGTTCAAGAAATTTTGTTTTGATTTTTTTTCTCTTGAAAGGGCCAGTGTCTGCTTTCATTTGCCTATTCTTTACTTTAATAAGGAAAATAATGTCTCATTAGTTTTACAGGGAAGCGTGGAGAAGGCCTTTTGAGACAGCGGATGTTTTCTGGTTTGTTTTTTTGCTTTTTATTTCCCCCTTATATTTTGGAAGTGACTGTCGAACAGGGGTTACTGACTGGAGAAATCCCAAGAAATCTGGGAAAAGTTGGAATACGGAAACCTGCTGCTCTTCAAAGAAAAAAAATATTGATGGCCTTGAACTGTCTCAGTATTTCCAAATCATTCGTGGTGTGGGGAGAATAGAAAGGCAACTCCTCCCACGCCACCTCCTCCAGCAGAGGAGGCTTCTGGAAATACAACCGAGAGAAGACAACAAACTTTTTAGTGTATTTATAGATATTTTTCCTTTCTGTTTCACCTTTATGATAATACTTCAGTTTTAGCTAGGTGTCTTAGCTGGGCCCCGTTCTTAGAATGTAGCAGTCTGCACCATTTTTTTTTTTAATAAGTTTTTTGTTTTTTTCCCGGATACCAATAGATTAATTTGTTCCTTTTTTTTTAATGTGATTGCACAAAGTGGTTATAATAACATAGGCATGTGCAACGTGATTGTCTGTGTGTGCTACTGTCAGCCATGCGTGTGTAGTCCACCTCCTCAAAACCCTCTTCAGTCTTTAGGTTTTGACCATTGTTTCCTCGTAGTGCCTTACAGATATAATGACACAGTTTACTTGGCTTGGATCCTGAAAGCCACGAGAGACTATAGCTATACTTAGAGACACACGTTTCCCTGATTTGACATCCTAATCGGGGCAGTTGTAGCTCTCTTCCAGGTGTAGGCTCAGCCCTTGCTGTTTCTTGTCCTTAATGACAGCGTACCGTAGATGACGAAGATTAATGTCAGAGCTTTTATCACGCTGAGCTTTTTTATTATGTGTGCATGAGATAACTTGCCTGGGGTACTTACCAAAGTCGTAGATAAATTCTTGCTACGTTTGCTGTGGATATAAATGTAAATGTGAAAATGTACAGTATAGCTGTAGCTGTAAACCTCTATCACAGTGACACCCAAAATGTGGCTTTAGTTAGGATTATGTTCGTTTCTTTTGAACCACGCAAGGGAAATGCGTGTCGTGATCGCAGAGCAACGTTATTGGCTCAGTTTTCGTGTACAAGGAATGAGTTACAGTACAATGTTTGAGACTCAGCAGAGGCAGTGTTTTTTTTTAAGGTTAAAAGCTAGTCCGAGCGAAGGGCCTGACAGAAAGTGATTGTTGCCACGAGGGTGATTCTGTAAGGCTTCAGATAGCCTGGCTGCAGCAAAGAGACAGCGTATTGAGGGTTGTTGAGAGAGGTACAGTGTAGGCATGAGTTAAGGGGCTGGTTGAAAGCATAGGGTCAGTTTAGCAGGGGACCGTGGAGGGCAGGGTGAAACTCTCGATTTTAAATGGGACTAAAATAGTAGCAAGTTGGCAAAGAGCAGGTTGATAGTAAACACTGAGTCCAAGCGGCGCCGCCATACCCGAATGCGCGCGGCGTAACATTCGGACATAAATCCTTTTTTTTGTTGTTTTCATTTGTTCCTCTTGTTGTTTGTTTCTGCAGCAAAGATAATTGGAAGTTGATTCACAGAGGTTTTGAAGGGAACAGAAGGGAAATGTCACAGCATACACCTGGAAGGGCACATTGTGGATGGTTTGACGTCGCAGTCCATTTGTCTTCGAACCAGGTTCACCACAGACACCGCCATGCCAGCCAGACAGGATACCCAAACACTTAGAGAACCAATAGGGCTGTCGCTTTGTGTGTTTGCTGCTTGATTTAATAGATTTCAGTTTCTTGTAGCTAATAATAAAATTAATCTCCTTTGTCCTCTCGAACATGGGCGCATCAGAACTGCTGGTGATTTAGTGAAAGCCTTCCCCTCTCCTTCATGGTATGCCATAGTACTTGCATTTGAAGTGATTTTTTAAAAACATTATCTTGAACTTTTTGACATGGCTGTAGTACATGTGTTTATTTTTAGAGATTGTTGCAATAATTCTTGTTGATGTTTTATCCGAGCGTGTGCGTGCGTGTGTGTTTTTATTATATGTCAGGCTCATTTCTGTTTTATAACCTGGGGGTTGATGTACAGTAATATTTAGTATTTTGTTGAGGTGGTTGCACCTGTGTAAAGTGTTGCAACACTGCTGAAGATGATAAGTGTTGAGTTGACGATAATCCACTGGGGGCCCTTTTCGATACGTGCTCGTCTTGAGGATGCCACACCCAGGTTTGAAATCCAGCAGTCCCCCGATGGGCCCCAGAGTGGTCTTTTATCCCGGTACTTTCCTCAAAAACTCTCCCCTCCCCATCAGCTCCAGCATGCAAGCCTCGGGTCCAGGCGCTTAAAGATGTGATTACATAGTATGTTGTTGGTTACATCGTTTGTTGTCTTTTTATTTTATATTATTTTACCTACTTAATTTCCTCTGGGTCATTGGGGCCTTAGCACACACACACATAAGGGAAGTGATTTTCCATGGAAATCTTTTAGCTCCTCTGTTATGACACAAACTACTGAAACATTCCGGTGTTTTGAGGGAATTTGGCATTACCCACGCTACACTGCTGTCCAGACCCCACCCCACACCCCCACTCTTTTCAGGATGGGGCTAATGTTGACACACTCTGACTTTTTTGCTTGTCCCACCAAAGACTTTTACAGATCGATCATGTACAGCACAGCACAGTACAAGCAATCCTCCACAGCGTTGCAGACAGGCAATAACTTCTGGTTTCATCTTTAAATGCTTTACAAGTGCTTTTGAGGTCATGTTGTTTCACCACCATGAAATGTATATGTGTGTACAACATACAAATGCACAGGGAGGATTTGGCATACTTCTTGCAAACAGCACAGCTATTCGTTTCTGGACATTTAACCATTAGAAGAGCTGCAATGTGTTTGAAAGCTTTTGTTTTTTTTAATGTTTTACTTTTATTATTCCTCATATTTGGCCCCTGTTTAGATTAAATCAATAATTGTCTAAAATGATCAATTTAAAAAAAAAAGAAAAAAAAAAAAGGTATGGCTTTTTCTGTTGTTGATGTTGTAGCTTTATTAGCAGTGTAAGAAAATTAATTTTAAAGGTTGCCATTGAGGAGAATGGCTCGTTAATTATAATGGAAATAATCAAAAATATACCAAGTATACCTTTAAAAGCGTGGTCACCTGCACAAAATGAATGTAATATGTGACGTGTGAGTGAAAGGAAATGGCAGGAATGGCTTTAGATCTTTCTCCGTGGGTGACCATTAGTTTAATTTCTACACCATTTGTGGCCATGCATGATGCAATAATTACACATTTGTTCTCCAGCAAGGTCCCACATGAGACTAATTATGTAAAGTTACCGGTATCACGAGTTGGGGATATTGAATAATCGCTATTTTCTCAAATCAAACAAACCCTGTATTTGAAACGTGGTGAAAAATAACTTGATGTGTACGATACATTTGTCTATCGTTCTGTTTCACTTAACCAATGTTTTGTGTTTTCTATGAAAAAAGGGGGGAATAAGAAATATGAGCATTAATGTAGATCGAGTGACCTTACAATTACCAAAATGTGCTTAAGTAGAGTATAAAGATGTTTTCTGTTGCTGTGGTGAGTGTAGCCTTCCCAGCAAGAAACTTTATTCTTAAGTACTGCCTTCCAAATAACCAATAATACCTCCAAAGCTTTAAGGTGACGTTTAAATTAGAGAAAACATAAGGCAGCATCTTTCTCTCTCTCTCTTTATGAAGCCTGGCATTCTCCTGAGATACACTCAAACTTCCACTTTTGCCCACGGTGTCATCTTACATACTCGTCGTCCCGGAGCTTTGGAAACACTGAGAAACATTCCTGCGAGCGCGGCGCACGCAGTGCTACATTAGTCTTCTTCGAACAAACTCCTCCAAGCTGGCTCGAAGCTTAGTAAGCGAACAGGCAACCTGCAACGTCAAATCACACGCTTGTACGTCATTTGGCAAAGTCACAGCTGCTTCCCAAAGTACAAAGGAGTTAAAGGACAGGTGTTAGGTGGATAAATCATGTGCTGATGAACTATTCTGTCACCAGGAAATTCATAATCTAGTTACACAAGCATTCTTGAAGCCCTTTTATATGTTTTTTGTTTGTTTGTTTTATTTTATTTTTAATATATATTTGTTAAGGGGATCTGCTCCTTTTGCTGGCTATTCTTTGGGGGAATTCAGGGTAAGGTGGTCAAGGTTTGATGCCGTTACTGACACTGGCGTCAAGTTATTGAAACTTTAACCTTTAAAAAGTGATTTCTTTATGTATCGACTTAATATTCATTCGTGCAAAACCAGGATGTGGATTGATCTGCACCAGCCGATTACCCCAATCTGCAATGTTATGGGATGTTGGGGTCCACATTTAAGAACTTTAAAAATTAGGGTTATTTTACTGGAATACTTGGTAGACCAAAGCTACTACATTCAAAGATGGATTTTCTTGTTTGTCTTAATCTTAGCATCACAGTCCCTTTTGGGATCCTCGGTATAATCCAATTAAATTGGCGTGGTTGAAGTTTAGTTGTAGTAGTTTCAAGTAACTACTTGCACAAAGAAGGCGATAATTCAGTTTGTTAACACTTTCTAAAGACCTAAGAGCGCGTCAAACCCTGACCCCCTTTTGTGTCCATTGCTGTATGGTTTATCAATGGTGTAAAATCTCATTCTTTGTCGATAAAGCTAATGTGTGCTGCAGTATTTCCTAGTATAGTTCTCTCTTTATTGTCTTTTCTTATTTACTTTGGTTTATTGGGGTGTGATGTCTCATTATTTCAATCTGTTGACGTAGCGTTCAATGTATACCCTGTTCCTTAGCCTAATATTAAGTATGTTATGAGAATGGATATTTTACTGGCTTTATAGAATGTTTAAATAAATATAATAATGACAATAAGAAAAAGGATTAATTAAACCTCCTAACAAGTTGAGTACTTGCTACTAAGCGCTTGTGTTACCATTATGATGTCGTGTGCTTCTCTTAATCATTTTCGTTGTAGAAAAATGGAGTGAATTTATATTAGGCTTCGAAAAAACTAATGATAGCATTGTAAATTTTACAGGAGGATTTTAACAGACAAACAGCTTCGTCAAATAGAAGAATATAGTTATAGTTATTATTTGTCCTCTTTACTAACTGTAGGGTGACAAGGGGCTCCCGTTGTGGTGAACTATGTTATAGCTTGTTATTCACTGTTACTTTTGATCATTTTTTCGGTCTCCGAGGTGAATCGAGTTATTAATGAGAATTTGTATGCTCACATATGCATATTGTATATGTGTAGAAATGTAATCACACTTTGTCTTGGATTTACATTAAACTGTTAAGTCACAGCATCAGTCTCCTGTTGTCTACTTTGGGGTACATGTATGTGCATGAGTTAGACTCATTGTTTGCACCTAGCATAGTGTCTCTTGCAAAACCTCAGAATTAAGTGCAGTTAGATTGCACTGTGTGATCTAAAATTAATTAATTAAAATGTCTGGACATGGCTTATTGTGTATTATAATTAAATAAATATTTTATGCCATGCAATGTATTCGAAGTTGGAAACCAGCTTGTACCAGCATGTAAAAAATGTGCAAAAAAGATTGTCTTTGCCTTATTTTAGTTCACAGTTGTAAATGGTTGAGGGAGAGCCCATTTTTATACTCTGGCTGTTATATAATATGTAACTGCATAAGCTCATCATAAATTTACTCATTTTTGAATCTGCACACAAGCTACAGCTGTTATATCAATGTAGTAGTATAAAATGTAGGCCTTGGTGTTCTGTGAAAACAATGGAGTAGAAATAAAGTATTTGTTTCACCTTTTAACTATTTTAGTAGTTTCATATTTAAACTACTCTACTTAGCTCAAACATTTTATGGAGATTAAAACACCATAATGCTACTAAGTCACGTTAGGTTTTTTTGATCCATTGACCACACAGCAAGAGTCATCGGCAGCACCGGCTATACACCATACCATCACCAGGTGGCGGTGTTCGCCATGATGTTCACTTAGAGAAACTTGTACTGACGTGATCAGGTATGCTAATCATCTCCATTTATTTGCAACCACAAAACTCTGCAATGGGCCCCATCTTTGCCAGCAGGATATTTATTTTTATATTCACATAGAGCATTAACTTGTTTTCAGAAATGTATTAAATAGCAACAGAAACAATCGCATTATGTTTCATACCGTAGCCTTAAAATTAATAGGGTAATAGGATATTTTTCGTTTGAACTCAGTAGCGGAAGAAGGTCAACTCTATACAGCCAATCAAAATATAATAGCTATACCTTAGGGTGAGTGCATCAATCCATGAGGTTGCCGTGGAAGCCGCAGACGCCTCATGACGAAGACCAACCTAATATTTAAAAGGCCACCGTGACAGAAAAGAGGTTGAACCAATGGGAATACGCCTTGGCAAATTAGAAACTAATCAGATCTGTCAGAGGGCGGGGCTATCCCGATCCTCGGGACGAGAGAAGGTAACTGTTACCAAAAGAGTGTCAGATGAAAGCCAGTCGCCAGTTCGTGCACACCACGTATACGCTGAAAAAACTTCAAAGGCACGCAGGTGGGCACGGGGACGTTAATGACAAAGCCACACACAGCATTTGATTTCGTCCAAGGATATCCTCTCCTCACGCTCACAAAGGAACTGATAGAGTTGGAGCTCCCTTTCTTGGTAAGTCTGTGTGCGCAGCTATGAGCTGGCTTGCAGGAATGGCAGGGGGCGAATTGAGAAGGAAAATCGCTTTATGTATGCACTGAGCGCAAGCTTTGGGAGATATCATCAAATTATTTTGGCTAGGCAGCGTTTAGCGTTTTCCTGTCAGCCTCAAGCGAGGGATGGAACCTGCTTTGTCTAGCTAAATGAAAAGCCACATGACCATTAAGCTTGCAAGTAACGGGACGGGATGTAGGACAAGAGACTACTGTATCACGATAAGACCCGCTGTGAGAGCGTCTTAAAGCTAGCCATACATCCGAGGGATGAGGTCTGTGATGGATCGTCTTTTGCCTTTTTGACCTCCTTACATGTTTGTTCACCTTATATGGAGTAAGTTGTTTAGTTTTGTTGATCTGATGGGATAATAGTCGCTGTTGTAACGACCAAATTGGCCACGAGTGTGAAAACTGCAGGATAAATGAGGTAAATACTCACTTTTTATGAACGACCCAGGGCATGGATAAAAGAAAACGCACTGCTCCAATCATCCAGTAATATCTGTTATTAATGTTATCCTAAAATTGCAGGTTTGAAATGATTTAAGTAGTTTTCACTTGTTCTTCAGTTTACTGGTGGATTCTTAAGTTAATGCAGTGATACTCAGGCAGGCTGTTTTTAAATGTCTCACTGTTGCTTCTTTTCAACAGTTTTTCTCCACTACAAAAACATGTTATGGAATAAGAGGCCTTAAAGTGAAGAAGAGCGAACTGAGGAGCTCACAAAAACCTAACCCGCGATTGTCTTTTTGGAGTGAATCTTCTCTCCTTAACCGGATGACATGCCTTGACTCGACACCCACAGTACCATGGCAGGTTTAGTCTCCACTGTGTGTTTGGTGGTGATGCCCAAAGCTCTCATGCACACCCGTAGCCAGCTTGCTGTGGTTCTGGCGGTAACGGTGTTGTTAAGGGTGATCGCGGCTGACTTACCTGGGGCAGGTAAGACAACACTTTTCTTTTTTTGCTGACTCACACAACATGATCCACTAAGTACCTTGTGTTACATAAGTGGCGTAGATCACTATCGTGTACTACATCCAGGTAGCTTTGAGGAACAGCATTTAGAAGTAATATTCCAATTGAGTTCGAGTTGCAAAAAAATTAGAATCGACACACGTTAATGTTTATTTCAGTTTAAGAAAGCTACAAGGAGTGTATTTGGGATTCTTTTGATGGTTAGGTTTGCAAATTGTAAGTCTTTTTTGTGTGATTGCCACTTAATTTAACTGAATAACTGCAAAAATTGCACTAACCTGAAAGCAAATGTCAATATTTCACACACATGTTGTCCCTGTGTGTGATACCATTGTGTTAATGTATCCATGATCCATTCTGGGTGTAATCAAGATCTTTATCTTGATGGGTTTGCTTCTGGTATTGCTTACCCTCGCTCATCCTGAGGGCTGGTCAGAGAGAAATAGGAAGCCCTGAGGCATTAGTCAGTTTCTCTATATAATGTGTTCATTGTTAAAAATACGTGCTATATTTTAACAATATCTGGCAACTGTTATAACCAGTCACATCCAGGAGATGCCTTTTCTGTGGGCCATTGAACAGCATCGCTCATGTAGTTGGGGGTTATTATTATAGGCCGTGCATAAGCCAACTTAACCAGTCAGCTTGCTTTCCTTAAGTGTAAGTGACTATTGCTAACTTTTTTCCTTGAAAAGGTCCTTAATGACAAAGTAATGAGCGGTTTCATAGAAATATAAATGAATTCGTTTTTATTTGTCTCTTCATTTGTGGAAACAACTTCTATGTCTGTTAGTTCACTTTGGTGTGAACTTACCACTGTTATGCTTTTCATGCGAACAGTGCTTTCTGCCCTGATGTAGTCATACTGAAGACTACATCCACATCTTTGAATCAGAAGTGACTCAGATCCTCCTGTACACAGAGTCTTGGGTTAAACCAATTTCCAGTAACTGTAGAAAGAGAAAGGGTCTAAACCCTTCGACTCGATGGGTGCTTTCTCTGGGCTTAATTTTATTGATAGTGACATTATCCCACTAACACACTGCCCAGTGAAAAAGACCGTCTTTATAGGGTAGCCAAAAACTCATGATATTGGATGGTAATAGGATTATGTATTAAATGCCTGGGTGAAAACCTTGTGCAGGAAATTAGGCATTAGCGAGTCTTAAACTCACACTTGTTTGATCACACCTCCATTCGCAGCTTTTTAGCGTAGGCTATTAGGCATTTGTTATATTGCAGTTTTTCTCAGCATGAAGTCATACTGTATATAAAATGCTATCCAATTATTTGGTAAAGCACTACATCTGATTGCAAGTTTGATATATTGACATGTGTGTGTTATTTGCATTTGAATGTCATTTTTAATTGGCATTCTTGTGATAGCCTTCTAAAGGATATGCTAGGTACACTTAGATGGTTTAACATCTATTTTTTACGGTTTAACATTTTAAGGCTGTTTTGTTTGTTTCTTTTTTTGTTTGTTTTGTAAGAATTCACCTGTTTATTTTCTCATTTATTTAGCAAGTGGCTAATTCTGCGTGAAATACTGATCAGATCTGAACGTTTATTTTAGATTTTTAAATTTTGTTTCAGATCAAATGTTTAAAATTGTTTTTGTTTTTTTGTTTTTTAGAATAAACATTTTTTGTTTTCACGGCAGAATAGAGGAAGTAAATAACAACACCAGCAAAAAAGTAACAGCATTGATTATTAGCCATTTTCATCCTTCATGTCCTATATTTTGGTAAATTGATATTGATGATGATGCTAACTAAATAAGACCCGTTCAGGAGCATCTTATAGACATTTCTCCTTTAATTTGGACAAATCTCTGGCAGCAGCGATATTTTCTAAAGTAGCCGGTTTCATTTTAAGCATTTTCAATTTTTTAAATCGACATTATTTCTTTATTATGTCAAAGTTTATTTATTTACTCTTTTTTTTTTTGAAAAGTGAAGTTAGGAATTTAGCATCTTGTAGAGCCCCCTGAGGAGGAGGGACTTTGGTTTCCCTGATTATAACCTCTGATTAGATAATGATTCTGCAGATAAAGAAGAAATGGTATGAACTATAAGAACTAGCTCTGCTAGTTATCCTTCTAGTTGGATTGGCACAGGTACCTGCCTGTGTTCAGGCTGCTTACAGAACAGTCTTATTTTTTGTGGAATGTATAGCAAGAGTGATTTTTA
>VUQG01045752.1:17020-62690 GCA_015106755.1 Etia nguti
AGTCAGCCAGCACCTCCTGCTGTTCACAAAACGCAACTGAATCGCAGGTCTGATGCATCCTTGAAAAACACAGCAAGGGCATGTCTTCGCTCATTCCCCTGGCTGATTTGTTCAATCACCAACACTTTTTTTTTTTTTACAATAAACTCAGTGCACATGTCAGCATGCCTGCACTCATGTGCAAAAGACATTAAAAAAGAGGGGTATATTTAATCAATATAATTATGGTGATTTTATGTTAAGGTATCCACTGCGAATAACAAATGATGTCCCTGCTGAACATCTGTGTGATTATAATCCTAGCCGTCGTGTTTAGTCTTTCGAAACATCCTCATCTGACTGGTGGACACTGGAAGTGACACAAGCTGACTTACCTTTAAACAGTTAACTGATTTGATTATGTTGCATGACCATTTTTAGTGTGAGTAAGGTTACTTATGAAGAATTTAAGACCTCACAGCTGCTGACCAAAAGTGCGTAAGGAGTTGCAGAATTTTTGTTATAAAAAGGCAAGTCGAGGGTTTACTTTAGAACCATGTAATGAAAGAAGGCAAAACATTTTAATCAAATGTCTCATCTACTTTGCTAAACAGGATGTGGGATGTTGGATGACCCACATGTCCTGTGTCCCATCAGTGTTGTGTTAAAACAGCCACTGACTATAACACATAGCACTTCCAGCAGCTACATATTGTAATGTGATTTCCCTATTTAATCCACTCAGAATGGGTTTCAACTCATTTAAAAGATCCTTGGCAAATTTGGATACAATGATGGGGAAACTGGGACAGGCTGTACTCTCTGTGTTTCACATTTCTGATTCCAACAGCAGCCTCAAGTCGTGCACTTTTTTGCCCCTTTCCAAACATTCATACTGAAGCATTTTCTCTCCAGTATTTAATACTCTTTTAGATCCTGCAAACGACGCTTGCACCATAGCTCTTTTTGAAATATTGAACTTTTAACATGGCGTGCGCTGTGCATAAAAGTGTGAAAAACATGGTGGCACAAATAGTCAACCACTTACTATTGCTCTCTTTTTTTTATTGCTGCGTCCTTGCTGGCCCTCTCTCATTAGTCTGGAGTCTGTGGGAGTGAACGGTGTGAGCCAGTACTAAGTAATTCTGAGAGGGGAGACAAAATGAGGAGCTGAACGACAGAGAGTGAGCTTGGCAACGCTACAGCGTTTCACTGCAGAGGTTTTAAATCCTTTAACATGATTTTCCTCATCCTATTAAAGACATAGCTGTGGCTATGGAGACTGTAAAGTGTTACGTACAGACGGGAGGGGGACTGAGTGAGAAAGAGTGAAAGGGAAGTAAGAGGGAGAGAGATTAAATGGGTGTTAAATATAGGGAACAAATCATCATTCCAGCCCTGTCTCTATCTGCAATCCGGCTCCTAATGTTCTCAGCATCATGTCTTGTAGATTGGACTGGGTGACCTTTAATTATTTGCCCTCCTCAAATATAATTTCTTTTTCTTAATGTAGTGATTTAAATATAGCCTTTTCCCCTTAAGTTAGGGTTTGTCAGAATGTGTCTTTTATTTATTTTTTTTATTTTTTTATTTTTTACATTTTTTCTGTACCGCAAACTTTAACAACTATTGTAACCTCTTTTGGAGGGGGTGACATTTATGTAGGAGCTCAAGGACAGCATGTTAATACTTGTGTTGCACTCCATAGGAAAAACATAATGACACAATTAATGTCCTTTTTAGTGTGTTTAAACAACTAAATATCAGAGACTGTTATATAGAAAAACAGAAAACCTGAGTCAATATGATATTTGTGTGGTGCTGTAAAGGTTTGGGGCAGTGATGAGGTTGTTACTCAAAAAAAGAGAAAAAAGTCATTTATTAATAATAACATGTTAATTACACACAGGATAAAGTAGTTCATTAAACTTTACTTTCACGTTACTGCCTGAAATGTGTTATCACATAATTACCAGTTAACAATGTAAATATTAGCCTACAATGCCACACACTGTAAAAAAGTTTAAAGGCATAAATGGAGGCTACAGTGCTAAAAGCTTGAATGCTCATCACTCCCTTCATTACCTGTTGAACTAGGCCGCTCAGCTGTTAACTCTTGGTTTTTCGCTAGCTTTGTATTAGCATGCTATCTGTGCAGATGTTAGCAAAGACCATTAATGCCGTTGTTTCTGTCCTAGAAGTAGTTTGTGCTTCATCTTCGTGCTTTGCCCTTTTACGCAGTAAAACATAAAGGTGACGTCCATATCCATGCCACTTCCCCCCCCCCCTTTTTTTTCTATCTGCACTGGATGCAGATTAACTGAGGAAACATTTGTAACAAAAGTAGCATCATAGCTATAACGTCATTACCCAATTTAGCAAACTAACGTGTTGCATTGCTACTTTACTAAAAAATGTGATGTGATTGCAGTAGCACGTTACACCCAACACTGGTTTGGTCTGGTTTGTGTTTTGGCCTTTTAATATTGTTTTAATATTATGTTTATTTTTGTAATTTTTCCCTCCATGTTTCCACGCGCATGTCTGTTTTTAGTCATTTTATGTTTTGGGTTTTTTTTGTTTGGTTTTATGTCCTGTATTTATCTGCGCTGCTGTCATTGGTCTCAGTCTCTTTTTAGATATAAGTCCATATAATGTCCACGTGTTTCCTACACTTTGCTTTTTGCTGGTGTTCCCTGTGCAATGTCAGTCTGCAGTACTGGTTTGTACGCAGTTTGTTTATTAATCCCCATCATCCAGCCTCAATCTTTGCCCAGCACTTTTGTTTTCAAGACTTTTTGTAAGCCTTAGACTGCTGCAGGGCTTGTTTTAAGGGCTTGTAAAGGTGAGAACCTAGATGCAGGAGGCAGAATATTTCAATAAAAGTGAGGTTTGATGGCTGGTATAAAAAAAAAAATTCCAATAACAACAAAGTCCAAAAAGTAAAGAAATAGAAACCCAAGAGAAAAAAAGGGTGAGGTTTGGAAACCAGGGACTAAATCCAAGAACAGGATGGCACAAGAAGTGATACAAACAGACAGTTGCCTCATTAAACAACAGGAAAGTAATTGGTGCAGGTGAAGATAGGTAGGATGGGGTTGACGTTCTCGCAGAAGGAAAAAACAACAAAGTAAAAATGGTGAGGTAAAGCAAAAAACTAACCTTCAAAGTACTGGATGTGTAAAATGCGTGGTACTGTTTGATGCGTTAAAATTCTTTTGAGGATTCGCGTATTCTTAACAGAGCTGTTCACACCGACCTCATAATTTTGCTGGATGAGTCTGAAGCGTTTATTTTTTCAGACCAAGCTCGATTTTTCCAAGTTTTCGGCAAATAAACAGATCTGACCAATCAGACCATTGCATTTGGCAGCAAGTGCATAAATATTCTGCATATGCATGCTAAGCGCCTTGGGGCAACTGATGTTGTGATTTGGCGTTATAGAATTAAAATGTGACTATAGACACGAATTGAATTGAATTTTAGCTCAAAACTTGCACTGGTACTGAATAAGCAATGACATGGTAATAGTAAAATAATGCCATTTTGCCTCAGACACACAGCTTGACACTGCTCCGGGTCAGTCGGCTGTCTGAAATTACTTCTCTGCCTCCTCAGATGAGCTCAAACTGTCCCACTGACATCCTGAAATATGTACGAAAGCGGCCGTGATACAGCTTCAACTCCTGGATCAAACCATGAAATTCTCACTGCTGCTGCCTCATTGTGAGAACTGGGTGAACCCAGAATCTCGGTTTCGTCCTTTTCTTGTTCAGAAACATCAGGACCAGATCGTCATCACGCCATTACACACTCAGTGTGTAATGGCTTTAAAACAGGAAATAACCAAAAGACAAAAGCAAACAGAAGGAAAGTTGAGGAGGAACAGGCCAAGACACACCAAAGGGAACTGAAATGATCATTACTGAAAATCAAGACATAAAACAGTAAAGACAGAAATAAAAACACAAAATAATATAAGAGAAACTTGCAATCTACTAGTATAACAAAGACATCAAAGCAGATATCGCCCAAAAATTCAGCAAACTCAAAAATCAAAACGTCAAACACGTGAACATTTAGCAAAAAGAGAATCTTTTTTTTTTTTCTGTTCAGTATTTTTTCATTGTTCCTGCCTCTTGAGTTCTGAATTTGGGTCTTTTCTTTTTTTTATAGCTATGGCAGATAGACTCCACTGATAAGAGTCTTAGGTTTCTGTAGGGCTATGTTCCCAATGTCTTGATTTTCCTGGATCATAGTCTTCCAGGCCCTCGGAATCCCAGGGTCATGGGTATAAAATTGCTATTCAGGTAAAAACTGATTAATTTAGAGTTGAAATACCTAATAATCCTCCCCTTCTATTACAACAAAGCTTCAACAAAGTGTCTTGATAACATAGCAGTGCATTCAAACGCAGTTGTTAAAGTTAGCCTAAACTCAGAATCAGCATCAATCGCTTTTTGCTGCTTAATAATTTTACACTGGATTATTACTGTAAGTAGTGAGCTGGTTAGCCAGACACGCTAATGATCAGACTTTGTTGCTTCTTTGCTTTTCAGGATGTTATTAATTGTCTAATGTTCATGCAAAGTTTTATTCAGATTGGCTATTAAGGAGGAGATAAGGTACATACAGATCATATACATACATATGCTACGATCATTATAGTAAGATTATTTTTACATTATCATTAATTTAATATTAGCCTAATTACCTTCACAGTACTATACATGATTCATGGTTACCTTTGTAATATGACAGGGTCATCTGGATATTTCACACTGAATAATGGATTGGTAAAAGAGAAGACATCCATCCTGGATATTTAACACTTACTGTGTTTAGATCCTTGATGACACGCTAAATAGGACTTGGAAATGGTAAGAACTATAGTCACAATCCTTCAGCCTTCTTTCTGTCACGAGTATTTTTCGCTCCCATTTACAACCTGAAGCTCCAAAGTTTCTGTCTGACTGCTCTGACTCTGACCTCAGTCGCTGGTCACGTGTTCCTTCCAGTTTCTTAAACAGCTAGCAGGATAAGGACCTCAGCTCCACAGCAGTGCATTTATAGCAGCAGTACAGCCGTTAACTTAATGAGAGTGGGCTCTACATTTTAACAATGCAGTTTTATGCCCTTCTTCTTTTCACAGCGCATCCAGAGTTTTATAAAACATATCTTGCTAGCCAAAGGACACGGCTTGCTTTCCTTTACTGATTACTCTCTGCAGACACTGTAAAAACTAATTGAATGGAGGGGTTTTGTAATAAGTGAATGAGATTAAGACTGTTTGACTCATTTTGAGATGTAAGTATTCACAAAATGTTTCCACTGATGATGGTGTGCTGTCCTGCTACACTGGCGCTTTTGAAGTCTTTATGAGTGTATGTACTTACTTAAGATCATTAGTACTTTTTTTTAGTTGAATTGTGTACCCTTGAAGTACTTTAAGCACTTCAAACAGACCTTTGACTGTCAAAAATGCAACAACAGCATCTATCCAGCAGAGGGAGGTGTTCTACAACAACTGAATACTGGAAACGCGCCGTCTCCTCATAAATTGGCTTGTCTAATTCTCTTGTGTACTTGTTTGATGCTGCTCAGTCAGTTAGCATGGCAAGCCCAGAGTCTATTTAATGACCATCACAGCGTTTTAATACAGGATTACAGGTTATAAATGGGATTTTATCCGACTAGACAGAACGTATAGTTTGTGGCAGTACTGACCGCTGGATACAAAGTTATCTTTTCTTGTACCTTTTTGAATCAACATCAGGACAGTTTACAAATTCTTCCAGTCATATACCACCTTTTGCAACCCATGGATTGGAGATCAGCATCCACAGCCTTGATTTACAATAGGCTTATACCCCAGCTGAATGCAATCCAAGCCAGTCGACAGTTTAATTCAGCAATGCAGAGTTTCACTATTTGCAATCCAGGAAAAAAACCCTCTCTCCCACTCACAGTTTCTGACAGCAAAGGCTCCAGCTCCCAGTCTGGTCACATACCGCTTTGTTATTGCAGTTAATAATATTTGGTAAGCAGATGATACTCTTGCAGCTGTTGACTCCCTTTAATCTCCTCCCTGACCTATGATGAGAGGCCAGAGCCTCAGGGACCTTTGTACCTACAGTATCTCCCCTCTCATTTTAACAAGACACCTGAGATCTGCCCTCTGCGCAAGGAATGGTGAAAAAAAAGAGATTTCCCTCTGCACCAGAAGAAGAAATAGTGCTTATCAGCTCTCTTTTCTAGGTTCTCTGTCCAATTTGACAACAAGGCTTTGCTAACCGTGTGTGATTACTCTTCCTTGGTGCATGCTATGTCTTTATAAGACACACTTAACATACTGAAATCTTGGCCTTCTTGGAAATCATGCCCTTTTAATAACAGCCCCCTTTATTCAATATGACAGAATACCTCAGAACACTTCTAGGTGACAGTATTCTTTCACAGGAGTTAGAAATGGATGATTAAACACTATACACACATTTAAGAAATGAAAGCAAAAAAAGTGGATTTTAAAAATGCAGGGTCAGTTTAAGCTAAAAGTAAAGAAGTGACAGTTTTCCATGCTAAACCAGGTGAAAAAGTAGCTATCAGACCTTTTCACTTCACGATGAAACTACTCAAAGAGTTCGGTGCTCTTTGTATTTCACTGCACTGAGCAGTCATCATTTTTGTACATAGCAAAGAGGTATTGTTAAGATCATCTAACATTTGCTTAAGTGAGTTACAGGGTCACGGTGCAGTTCCTCTGCACTAATGGCTATCATAATTGAAGGCTAATCTAGTGTGCATTTATCTATCTGTCCATCCATCTATCCATTTCCTGCCACATATCTGCATTTAGTAAGCGGCCCAGACATACTTCCAGCCACATCTTTCTTTCCACGAGGCATCGAGCTGCCTTCTGAAGGCAAAATGGGATACTTCATCCCTCTAGTGTGTTCTGATTGTACGTCCAGTCACCCCGAAGACCTTGCACGAGTCATCCCCGGCTCCAAACTATATCGAATGACCTCACCTGACTAACTGACCATAAAGACGTATCAACCTCTGTCTGCATGTCTAAACTCAGACGGTCATCCAGCGAAAGAGGCTTGTTTGGGTAAATTACAGAACATCTTGGTTCACTTTTTTCTGTGACTAGAAAGATTCCATCACGAGGGCTGCAACGTTGAACTGTGGATTCAAAGCGAGGATACTGAGTGTCATCTTCACACTCTGCTTCTTCTGAACACAGCTCGGTAACACCCAAAATTTGCTGTGCGATGATACGCCTCACAGATTGTATGGGAAGACTCACTAATAGCCATGAATCGACCAGCAATCATCACTTGACTCGCTTGACCTTGTCTCTTTGGCTCCCATCTTCATTGTTTCACTTTCAGGGCCCACTGTGTCCTTGGGAAAAACTTGAGCAAGTTTCCTTCTGTCGTCTTGGTGTCTACGTGGTTAAAATGAGAGACAAAAATGCTGAAGCTCTTTGTAAAGAGCTATGGTAAAGAGGTGCTATATGTAAGTGCAGTCCATTTACCCTCCTCATCGCTCCTATCGGCATTGCTTCCAGATGCAGCCGCAGTTACTTTGATCAAAAACAGCTTTAAAAGCTCCCCTGCTGCATGCTACCTGTCGAGGACCAAATGACAAACAGAGAAAGCGTCTAGCAGCCAAAGGGCCACATATTTCCCTGGAGGGTGAGCGAAGAACAAAACAGAACTGAATAGAAAGTCATTATCGGGGCTAGATTCATCAAACAATTTATTGCCAACACGACTGATTCAGCTCAAATGTATTTATATGGCGCCAATTCACAGCATAGAGGCGAACCCCAACGATTTCATTTGAATACGCTATTAGGGACACTAACTGATCACTTTTGGCTGGCATGCTGTGCTTGTGCTGCCACCTAGTGGTCACATCAATGCAGGTAGTCTTTACTGTGTACCAGCTGAGCTCTGCATCCATGCTCATTTTCCTTAAATAATATACTGAACCAGGAAGCAGAAATTATTGGTAAGCATTTATTGTTGCTGTTATTTGTACTATTATTGCTCTATATGCAACCCGTGCATTCGTATATTATGATGTTTCATATTTCACCCACCAAAAAAGTTAAAAAATAATAATAATAATTAAAAAATTAAAAAGAAGAAAACAAAAATCTGACGTCAGCCTGGCACAGATCATCACCTATAAACGCTGGAGACAAACGCTTTTTGCTTTTCCACACGGGTATTTCAGCAGATCGAGCGCCCTTTTCCGCCGAATTATGCGTCTCGCCTCCTCGTCATGACAACTAGCAGTGAGACTGAAATATTGCGCGAGAGTCGATGAGACTGCGCTCAGAGAGAGAGCGAGAGAGAGAGATTGAAAAGCAGTGGGATCTCCTTCAGTGCAGGCTTCAAAAATAAATCCCACTGCATCATCCTGATATTCACAGCCTTTCAGGTGCTGTTCCAAAAGCACCAGGGCTGATCGGAAGGTCCGGGCTCTGCTATCTCATTCCGAGCTTTCTCTCCTCAGCATCAGAGACCAAGTGAAGAGAGAGAGAGAGGGAGAGAGAGAGCACCACGCAAGCGCGCAAAGAAGAGATTGGACACCTGATTTCGGTGGTGTGTCTTCGCTGGAGCGCTGTTTCGTGTTTTAAGTCAGTCGACCTGTAATCTTTTCTTTTTCTTTAAAGGAAGCCTTTTGGCACAGCGGGGGCGCACGCCGCGGATTATTATCAGCGCGGGCAAATGGGGGGGAGAGAAAGAGGACAGATCGCTGCGTTGACTTTTGAAGCGACGCGCGAGTCCTGACGCTATAGCGTTACGCATTTATTTTCCTGTGAGTTCATTTTCCCCCATCTCTCGTTCTCCCTCTCTCTCCTTCTCGTGTTCGCTGCTGCATCTCCACCTGATTAAAAAAAAGGAGAAGAAGAAGAAAAGAAAAAGTCAAATATTCCGTGGAGAAGGAAACAGAGCAGGGGTGTTGTCAGAAAGGGATGAGAGGAGGAGGAGGAGGGGGCCAGTATGAGGTGTGCTTTTTTTGGAAAAGCCGGAGAAAGACGGACACCGAGAAGGTGTGCTGATGTGCGGAAGCCTGCGACTGCGTTGCTCTCCTGAGAAATAATTGCGAGCCGGGGAGAAATGGCCTAGTTAGGAGATCATCGACACGCCGACGGAGGATAGAAAAGAAGAATCGTGCTTAGATGGACGGGCCATCATCATCATCATCATCATCCTCTTCTTCATCTTAATTCCGGTGCTTGCATCGCGTCTTTTAGGTAAGCTATATGTTCACCACCAGCACCCAAACGTGACTGGAGATTTGCTGTCTACCGCGGGCTTCATGTGTGCGCAATATGTTTGGTGACTTCGCACATTGCGCACGTTGCCCGTCCTGACGCACTGTCAATACTGAGGAATGAGACTCCCATGTAAAATCCTCGAGCCACTTTGTTGCTATAGCACACATTTTCTTCCTTTCAGTGGGAGCCTTCGATTGGCCTTGCCTGTTGATAAGCTGTGGCATCTTAACGTGATCGGTCCACTTTGCGTATCCAAGTAGTTTTAACCGCGCGGCTAGCGGGGAGATATCGCTGCGATTTAATTGGGGATCAGCTCATCATGCACTGGGACCGTCAGTCAGACCAGCTTGCTATTTTCAGCCGGGGGTGCCGATCCCGCTCGATTGTGGAGGTATTGATTATTTTCTGATGATCCCTTTTTTTTATCACTACACTTATGATGACAGCTTAATTACGCTTCTGTGCTGCAACGTAACTCATCTCAAGCACAGTGTGTGACAGGCCTTGAACTCAGAAAACGTCTTCTCTAATCAACAAATTCACAACAGCTCCGAGACACACACACACACACACACACACACACACACACACACACACACACACAGGCAGTCACAAAAAAGCCTGTGCCCTAGAAGATGCAGATAGGATTGTGAATTAAATGCACATGCTGATGATCCAGGGAAGGCTCCATTAATATTCAGTGGTGGTTGGGGAGTGCTTAGTTAATGGGAGACAACAGGACCTCTGTTCTGACGGGTCATGGATGAGAAATGTTATATTTTCATTTTTAAAGGAGTGAATGTGTGTTGTTTTTTCCTCTCTCTCTCTCTCTCTCTCACACACACACAGATATGGGGCCTGTAGCTACGGAGAAGTGACATTTAAAATCCATCAGAAAACCAATAAAGTGGTTTTGTAGACTTTTGAAGAGTTTCGTATTACTCTTGTTGGCGTGCTGTTCAAATAGCTGTGATTGCTTTCCTTAGGCCGGCGTAACGTCAGCCTCGGCGGTGGCATTTTAGGAGGCTTACTCAAATACAGCAGAATGGAGCTGAGGACTGGGAAGACTTGCCTGGGTTTCATCTTTTAGGGGGAATTTGTTTCACTACATATCAGACAAAATTAAAATAAATAAAAAAAATAGCACGCTACAGTGTGGCAGAATTGTAGCATTACCATTCTTCTTCATATACACTGCAGGTAATACGTGTGCTTCATCTGATTTTTTTTTAATCTTCAAGAACATACAGAGATTGCTACCATTCCCAGAGCACTACGTCCAATAAACTACAGTTAAGGACCAATAAAGTTAATACTGTGGCGAGCTCGGTGTCAGGTGGTTTCTAGAGAGAAAATGGCCTAGAAGTGAAGATAAAAGGGACGAAAAGGAAAGAACGGCTGCTTAATGGATTGAATGAGAACACAAGGTGGGGGACTTACAATCTGGAACAAAACGTGTTAAGTCTTAATGTTTAATGAAGTATGTTTGGGTGAGGAAGGTGAAGTGCTCAGAAGTGTTCACTTTAATATTCTATCTCCTCTCGTAAAGTCAGAGCTTTCTTGCAGCAGCACAGCTGTTGGGTTGTTTGTATAGATGTATTTGTTTGTTTGGATGATGCAGCCTTGTCACATATCAGTGCTTGTTTCCATCATCATAGCCCAGAATTTTGAAGCAATATGATTTTTACTATTATTTTTCTTACCTCTCTTACTTTCAGGATATTGGCTTTTGTTTTTGTTTTTTTGCTTTGATTTCATTTAATTTTGAGCTGAATTTCCTCATCAGTGCTTTGCTGTGTGACTGCTGCTAAGTGATGTCACTGCATGTCTTGAAATAACAGGTAGCATGTAGAACATGGCAGCTGGTGAACTGGCTCATGCACGATAGCATCCCGACCTTGCAAGCTGTTCTATGGTTTATGGGTTCATAACTATAAGATTGAGGTAATAAGCGATGGTAAAATGAAGTGGCATTTGTTACTTCATGTTTGAGGTTGGCACACACACACACACACACACACGATTGCTTTCATCTAGCTGCACAAGGCCAAAAGCCAACTGCATTTATATTTCATTTTTTTTCAGTTTGAACCTACATGTTACTCCATGTGTTATTGCACTGTGAGAGACAGCGGGAGTCTGTGATCACTGTCATTTGATTGAAAACGCACAAAAAAAGGAAAACTCTATCAGGGGCTTGGCCTTGGATGAGGCGATTTTCTTCAAATACCTTCTGGGTTTACTTTTGTATTATTTGCTTGGAATGCTCAACGCTAAAATTCTCACTTTAGAGCCACTTTTTTTTAGATTATTTTTGGTGTCATAATTGTATTTTAGATTAACAATAGAAAAAAAAACATAAACTAGAGAACTAAAGAAATTACACACTGGGGGGGGGGGTTTATAAGGGGTCTCACAGAAATAAGATACTTTGAATTGTGTAAAAATATTATATTTTCTAATGTATTTAAATGTTCTCATATAATCCAGTTCAAAGTGCTCCAAGCAGTGCCTTGAAGAAGAGGCGGAAGGGATTTACACTTCCTAAACAAACAGTATGTTTTCAGGTTATGGCAAAGTCAGCATCGTGTTTTAATCCAGACAAGGTTTGATCACTAGCGTGAACGCTAGAGTCCCATTCTGTTAGAAATACGCCACACAAAATAGGCTTCATTAGGTTAACGCACACCCAGTACACTTGAACTGATGTTATTTGTGCAGAGTTAACACGCCCTTGTTTTAATGTTCATATTTATGGGCTTACTTCTTGGGTTTGACTCTCAGCCCTTTTTTTTGAGTTGTGAGTGGGTTCCACAAGGAGAGTCTTCAGGGTTGTGCACTTAGAGAAAGTGTTTATCAAGAGTCCAAAAATTCAACAAAAGAGCCCTCATGCCGTTTACAATTGTACTGTGTGAGACTGACCTGAGCCCTTAGAGATTTATCAAGAACATTCTTCACAAATCTGTGATTTTTGTTTTTCTGAACTTTGGGATTAGATGTAACCCATAGTCACTGCAGCAATACAGTTAATACCACTGACTAGCTGTCCATAAAGCTGCACACAGGACATCACTTCTTACATTTAGAGTCTTTAACACTATAATGGTGGGTTTTTTTTTAAAAAATTGCACAATAAAAATCAAGACAAGACACGAAAACCCATCTCCAGCTCATTTATATTTGAATTGTGGGAGCTGTTACTATCCCCTCATCGTATCCCGTACCTTAGCCAAGTGTCTTTAACCCT
This sequence comes from Etia nguti, assembly GCA_015106755.1. Taxonomy (NCBI): domain Eukaryota; kingdom Metazoa; phylum Chordata; class Actinopteri; order Cichliformes; family Cichlidae; genus Etia; species Etia nguti. The sequence goes on from VUQG01045752.1 coordinate 29,548, forward strand.
TCTTGATATAAAACATTTACTGTACGCTGGGTTTAAACCTGTAGCTGCTATAATGGAGGCTCGGAGATTTTAATTTCTGCCCGAAGATGTCGAGTCAGAGGAAAGGGAGGTTAAAATGACCCAGCTCTCAGTCATATCACGACCACAGAGAGGAGAAGCTGTAGAATAGCTTGACCTGACCCATTATCTGTGAGCAAAGTAAAGCTGGAGAAAACGCCTGTGCAAATGCCATGGTAACCATCTTGTGCAACCTCCTTTGAAACAACATCACATAACAGTGATCCATAAGATAAGCCAGGATAAGGGCCATCCTGTCTCGCGTGCTCCGAGAAGAATATCACGGCAAAACCCATTAAAATGTGCGCTAAGTTAATGCGTCTTTTTATTAGTGACACAGGCAAAAGCCCATTAAAAAGGGACACGTGGCCTTTCCTGAAACACAAAGATCCACCTTTTAAATTCATCACACGTGATCCATTAAGCAGCTGTAACATTTGATTAATTTTATTTTATTTATTTATTTTTGCAGTGGTGTACAAACTCCAGCTGGCATTCAAACATGACATGTATTCTTAAAAAAAAAATATTATAATAAATATTCCTTTCAAGCAGTCTATCAGTGACGGTTATTATGGAGCTGTGGGCTGTGTTGACATGAATGAGACACATTTGACATGATACTTTTTATTAGGGTGGCAGCCCATTTTGCTGTTATTTAAATGTCAGCTTCTACATTTTTAGACTGGGATTTGATAGCTGCTTTACGACACCGGCGAACGCTAGTCTCATCGGCTTGGAATACAGTGAAGGACACTGACGACAAGTGTGAAATACAGCAGAACTGCAGGAACTGTAGATAACCACTTGCTTTCTGCCACTGCTGCAGGATTGAACTGTTGCTCGGTGTAAAGTACACAAGAGTGTGTGATTCATGTCAGCTGGTGCTTGGCAGTTCAATCCCTGCTTTACAGGAGCCCAACAAATAAAGGTGAAGTCATAATTTGGGAAGTCAGTGAAAACTGATGCGGTGATTAAGAAGTCATTGTGTGTCCACTGTCCTTTTTGTCTCTATCATCAAATCAATATTTAAAGCTAAGCACAATGTGAGAACGTGGCCAATAGGTAATGTAATGCGCTCTCATTTTAAAATACAAAACAGCAATGATCAAACTCTGACCAGCGCTGAACGGCATGCCGAATATTACCGATGTTTGAAAAATGTTTTAAAAAATTCGGACAAAAGCTGCAAACGTTCTGCATTCATTGCTGAAAAATATGAAGCCCTGGGTGTGGATCTGATGAAAAGAGCGAGCTTTGAAGCATCACTTTAAGTGGCGAGCTTCAATGTGAAAATTGGAACTTTTTCAAATTTTGGTTTCATTTGAATCTTGGTCTCTCACCTAAAACATGCACTGTATGCAACATTTAAATAACTGAACATTGAACTTGCTGCCCTGTGTAAAAAATAATCATACCACAAGGCTTTGCCGTTATTTATTTATTGTATTTTATTTACCGGTATTTATTTATTATACATTAAGTCACTAGATGGTGTATCCTGCTCAACTTAATGCAAAAATCCATGTTAAATGTGCAAAATACAGCCAAAATTCTCTTTATGTACTCTGTTTTACACTTTGAGTTACATTGTGTGTATTTTTACTGCATGTCTACAGTGATTATATATGAAATTTCAGTTTTTCCAAATACAGTTGAGCTAAAATCCCTCAGTGTGTCACGTGTAGGAGAAGCTGATCTGAAGATGTGCTACTCATGCTAGGAATTCTACTGTACGTAGTGATTCATGAGTAAGTTAGCTTCATGCAAACACCTAAATCTGCATTATATTACACCATCCATATTTTCACTTGATTGTCTGTATCTCCAGAGCACGCTACTGCTTTCTACAAGCCACCCTCTATGCCGCTTGCATTGTGACCATTGTTTTACCAGAAGAACAATGGCTGACCTTGACGATCATTTTCAGTTGAATGGAATATTCTGCTTGCATTACTAATGTTAGGACTTCCTCAACGACTGAAAATAAATTCAGCAAAAATACAGAATAACAAGACACGGTTCAGGTCGCTTGAAATGATTGAACATCGAGGACCACTGTAGTGAAGCCTTTTATAAAAGCGGCATAGGGAGTTCAGACGCACCCTTACAGTATCTCAGGTAGTAAGTCAAACACTTACATCAAAGAATTCAGGGCAGTGTATAGGAAACAGCGGTCCACGTGAACTGTGTGAACGCTGCTCTGCGTTATTCTGCTAATGATGATGAAGCCAAGTGGCATGTTGGAGTCTCTCTGGTGTACAAACTACGACAGGAGAGGAACTGAAAAATCTCAAGAGCAGAAGTTTAAACTTCACACATAATCAAATTTAGTAAACAGCAATCGTCATCCAGTTAACTACTCGTATTCTCCTCAATTTTTTTCATTTTTAAAGTCATTGAAACCCAGATTGCACCTACCCCCATCTTTTATTCAGCTGACCTCACAGCAGTACCTTTGGAGTACAGGAAACCGCTCAACGCTTTTGGGCATACAAATCATTCCAGCAGAATACATCACATACAGCAAGTCTCAGTGCTTTATGTAAGCTAACCCAGAAGATCACGACTGCAGCCATCCCATCTGTTAAGAGTACACCTCCCAGTGAACGTGACAGTCAGTGTTGAACTTTCTGTATCTGTTTTGGGTTGTGTCACCTTAAATAGCACAGAGCGTATTTACTCATATGAATGATGCCCCCATTGTAAGACAATGAGGCGGGCCCGCTTTCCATGCCGCTGAACTCCGTGGGACCGGCTGCACGACTTATAGACGATTGTCCTGCCCATTATCACGCTCATTGATGATCAGACATAATGCACCTGCTCTCCCACGCATATAACGTGTAATGTTTTTTTTTTCTTTTAGTTTTCTATTCTAAATCTATTTAAAAATCTGCCACATTTCCAATATGATGCACATCTACATTACCAAATAATAGCTGCTCTTTAATGGATGAGTTTAAAATGGCTGTAGACAAGTTATTATAATATTGATGCTCTCTGGGTATCCATCGATTTATGCCAGAGTGTAATAACACTTGTTCTACAGTGTTGCATCTCAGACAGTATTACACATTCCCCTGGCAGCAGGTTTTCATGAAATATAGATGTAAAACATATGATAATGGCTTCCTGAAGATCAAAAGAAAAGCATATTTCTTGCAGCCGTCACCGATTGGTCTTGTGCATTACTGATAATGATTCCTCAATATGTTGAAGTCCAGATTGCACAATCTGGATTTATCTTTCAGTGTCTGGTCATTGTTACGATGCTATTTTGAGGGCAGAGAAAGATTTGCAGGCAATTTGCGAAACACAGTGTGACTTTTATTGCAGCAAAGCCGCAGGAGTAATATATTTACTAATGAATTTAGCTTTGACAGCAGTCTTTCACCAAAAAGCCCTCTGCTAAACAAGATAATGGTAATTAATGGGAGATCTTTCCCTTCAGATCATTTTTAATTTTGGCTCAGAAGCATTGGCTCTATATTTAGTTGTTTGAGGAGGAGCCGCTAAGGACCGGTGTACATTTTCAACTCCTCAGCAAGGTGACCTCCTGCTGTTGTGTGAAAAAAACTACTTTTGCCATGTGCAGTATGGAATCAGATCGTGATTGTGCCTGATCTTAAAAAGCTGATTTTTGTTTGGATCCTTACTAAAACAATGTGAGTCTGTTTGCTTGCTCTTTTAATGCATAACATTTTCCCTTAACTTAAGTTACATTAAGGCTTATGCAATGAAAGCACTTTGTTAAAAGTAGAGCCAGCTTTTGCAATTGCAATTGTTATTTCACTTTTTATTTAAGTCTAAGGGTGGATAAATGGAGGCTAAAAAAGTAAAGAATCTTTTGACCACATTATGAGTGTCAGTGTTGCATGGTTTGTCCACCAGAGGGCACTATGCAACTTCACTGTTCGCAACAAGTGTTTGTAATCCTACAAACACAACCAGCTGATCCGCGCAGTCGGGCAGAGCCTAGCCTAAATGAGTAATTAAATAACTACACGTAACAAATGTTAGATTTGTTGTGTTTATGTTTTGTGTGTCTGAAAAAAGAATTATAAGGTTTAAATCAAGAAATATCGGTATTGGTGTTCATCCTAAAAATTCTATATCAGTCAGACTCTACAGAATATACAAGAACCTTATTTGCCAGATACACAGTCCACCTAATATCAGTTTCCATGCCAACTCATCCAATCAGATGAGTGTATTTTTAATTCCTTTGAGGCAGATGTATTTTATTGTATGTATTTCAATTATTCTGACTTTTCTGAAAAGTATGAAAATGCTACGTATTACTGCGTGAGCTGATATTTATGGTTTTCAATGCCATTTTCCCTTTTCTGAGCAAAAAAGGGTAAGAAAAAAGCAACCCGAAAGACTCAATTTGTTATTCTTGGGATCCCCTGCTGATATTGCAGGAGTAACTGCATTCACACGTATAGAGCTCGTCTGGTTTATTTTTCAGAGAAAAGGCTGCCGCGTTGCCAAAGAGGAGAAGACGCTACGCAGGTTATCCAATCCAGCCTTGTTTTAAAAAACATTTTAATTATTCATTTGTTTGGATGTGCAGAACACAACTGGACTACAGTGCATTACCACAGCAGTTAGGGAGATGGGTTTCAGCAGCGCTGAAAGACTTCAACTAAACAAACAAGAACATGCGAACAGAATGGATGCCATGTACTTAAAAACACAAGACAGTCATTGAATTCCAAACAGGGAGACAGTGACACGCTGGTGTAATCGCATCAAATGTGTCAAAGCATCTAAGCAACTTAACAAGCACCTTTGCTGGTGTAAAGACTTATTCAATGTAGACTAAAAAAGGTTTATTGATACTCATGGATTTGGATTTGAATTGGTTACAAAATTACAGTGTTACCTATTTCAAAATATATATTTTTGCTCTTATATTATCATAAATTGTTTTGTGTCATTCTAAGTAAAATCTCATACATTTTTTTCTTTTCTCCTTCTGATTGATGAAGCCTGCAGTGCTACCCATAACACGTCTGAAGGACATGCTTGCTCATGCTGGACTTTTTACCACTACTTTATTAAGAAGTTATCCGCCCAGTTCCGTTGCTGTTATCAGCTGTTAGCCCAACATACATATTACAAGTAAGCAGGCTCCCACTGTTACCTATAAATAAGCCCAGACGTTATCTGCTCATCTGTTGTAATCAGTGATTTAAAGAAAAAGATTATGAAGGAGACATAGTGGTTTTATGATGTCTGTGGGAGTGCTATCGTAAGCTAGCGAACAGAGCTTTTTAACGTGTACTTTACAATGTCCAAAAAATCCCTAAACCTAACCAGGTACTTTTGGTACCTGAACCTAATCAAGCATTGTGTGAAAACCAAAGCAAAGCAAGTAAAAAAATGATTTGAAACAAAAAATAGTCTGAAAGATTATGCTAAATCAAAGTTTAAATTTGACATGGTAACATTTCTTCATAAAACTATGTGTAGCTGCTGTTGTGGCCAGGTCTTTTCTATTCATTCTCACTTTAACAGGAGCTTCTGTGCACAGTGTTACATCTACTTATCACCCAGTCTTAGTATTACAGCTCAATTTTCCTGCTTTTCCTGTTGCACTTCGTGTTATGTCTTTTCAAATCTTCCAATACATCTGTGGTTCTCTCCAAATACACACTGCATTGTCAGCATATGTGATTTGTACTTTTTAAACTGACATGGTTTTACACAAGAAAGAAGCACACAATCTCCTAATGCTCCTTATGTGTATTATTCCCACTTGTGAGTGTAACTAAAATTCAAATTGTAACACCCATTAAAACATATCATTTTAAATCCATAATAAAGAAAAACCTAATCACATTTTTGGTGTAATGTTCAAAACATAAGTGGCTAGACTTTGATTATATGATAGTAAAAAAGCAAGGGCATGCCTGTTACTGTGACAACAGAGATTGCAGTAATAGTTCAATTAAGCATACGCTCAGTTCACATTAACGTGATTTCACCCAGCAGGGGTATGTTTAGTTAGACCGGGGGCAGTTTAGATAGACAAGGAATTACCGAGAAATGTCAGGCCATTTTCTCTGACTTCTTGTTGTTGTTTCTTTGAGCGAGGTCTCATTATTCGCAGGTTACCTGAAAGCATTCAATCAGAAAAGACGAGGGCTTTTGGTACTACAGCTCCATTTTGTCGGCCTTGCAAACACACCATCTGGGAATTCTTGTCAAATCTTTCCCTAAACCTTTTGACAAAAAGAACATGTTTAAGCAAAAACATAAATGACTAGCACCTGGAGTGTTGGTGTTATTACCAGGTTATCCCCATGTCCCGCTGTCACACATACAGTACACCACTGTTGATGTGACATGTTTAACATCTTAATACAAGGCTGTGTTTAATTGACTGAAAACAATTCTGATTGGTAAAAAAAACCATTTTCTTTCATTCTTTTCAAAATGGGCTTCACTGTAGTTTGATATTAATTTTTTTTATAATAATATTCAAAACTCATTAAAACTTTACAAACTAGTCTATCTAAGAGTCTAACAGAACTGTGGCTACTTGGTAAATTTGAATATTAACACTTAGTCCATACAAGCAAATTTTAAGTTTACTTGCATATTAAACTGTCCAATGCTCTAAAGTAAATAAGAACATTTTAAAAATGTGTGATAACATACTGTTCTGGTTCAGATAAGTCAAGATTCCTGCCTCCTAGAAAGAGATTTTTCTCTCTTTTCGTCTGTGGCTTATAAAATCACGGTTAACAGCCATGCTACTTCTCCTTTGACACTACTGAAATTGAATTGGTTTGAAATGAGCTGCGAGGGAAACTTTATGGCAGAATGGCCATTTGAAAATATGAACAGCGCAGGCAGAAAAGTACTGACGAGTGACGTGTTATGAAGGTAGACGGCATGTGTAAAGTGAAATGAAGCAATGACTGTAATGTAAAAGTGCTGGCCTTTGGCTTTAGGGACATTTGAGGTCCACAGTAGGTTTGTACAGCAGCAGGGTTTGTATCACTGTTTTAGATGTATAAATCCTTGGCTAGATACAATAGAGGAAACTGAAGACCAGAAAGTGTTCAACCTATGCTAAGAGTATATTTCTTTCATACATTGTTACGGTTTGACATGCTGTCTTCAAAAACTATCAGTGTGATTTAAGACCAGGAGGAAGAGCTCTAACATGACAGCCAGCAAACCACTCTACCCTTACTACCAGCACCTGCCTGTATTGTGGCCATGGCTGATTTTATCTTTCCACCGTTCTCCTCACATTATTTCCCAAGCCTTCCCCTTTGTGCTAACATTGGCTTCATATCTTGCTCTCTCCATCTTTATTACTTGGGATATTTTTCTTGTGCTATTATTATTATTTCCCCTTTCTCAGTTTTGTTGGCAGAAATAGTATTACAACTATCACGTCATCTGGAATCCTTTAAAGAAAGAACAGATTGTATTTTATTATTTTATTTAAGTTGATGCTCTTAATCCAGTGAACAGTGTTTTTAAGATAGCAACAGCTAATTACTATAAGACCTTTAATATTTTAATTAAAATTAGTTTTGTAATTGATATTTTTCAGATTTGTTATTTAAAAAAACATTTGGGTAGCCTGCAAAGTTAGTATTTAGTATTTAACCCTTTGGCAAGCACTACGCTCGTCAGTAGGGAGACTTGCAGTTCACCCTTTTATACCTAGTTACGCTAATATTCTCCAGACTTTGTACAGACTTCGACTAGGGCAGGGATAGCTCAGTAGGTAGAGTGGTCGCCCCATGATCAGAAGGTCGGGGGTGTGAATCCACTGAGGGCTACCCTAAGGTACCGTCCCTACACACTGCTCCCCGGCGTGCCTGCTCAGTGGCTGCCCACTGCTTCACTGAGTGAATGGGTCAAATCCAGAGAAAAAAGAAGTAATTTCCCCACGGGGATCAATAAAGTATACATTATTATTATTATATTTTTAATCACAGTTGTCATAGGCATGGAAAAACCTTCAACTTATTTAGTATTTTTAGGTAGTCCGTTGTGCATTTTGAGTTAGGCATTTAGCATCATTAGTCTCTGTTGTGTATTCAGCTTTTTGACAGACACAGGATTGCTTGGTATTTAACTGAGCTCGTGCTTCCGTCTACCAGTGAAATGTTCCTTGTTCCACTCGCTGCAACACAAGTCCAAAGCATGATCGATCCATTCCCGTGTGGAACATTTGGTGAGCTGTTGTTTTCATTAAATTTTGCACCCTTCCTTCTCCTGCAGGAATGGTTTTCTTCTGATGAATGCTCCATAAAGGTCATGGTTGTGCAGGTGTTGCTGCACAGTAGAACAGTGCACCACCACTCCAGAGCCAGCTAAACCTCCCTAAAGGTCTTCTTTGAGTCAAATAGGTGTTTTGATTTGCCTTTCTAGCAATCCTAGAGCAGCATATTTGATCTGAGAAAGCCATCATCAAGTCACCATTGAGGCACTATTGAGGCAGTGGCTTTATAAAAAAACAATAATGTCAATGTAGACCAACTGTAACCTTTTTTTGTTTTGTTTTATTGTTTGTTTGTTGCACTCAGACAACTTGAAAATAGTGTTGCTATTGATGGTGTTGTTTAATGTTCTATTTCTTTTAAATCCTCTTCATTTTTGTCATTTTTTGCCTGTGCTATCTAAAACTCTATGGAAGACTGAAGCGTCCTAGGCATCTGTATCGGGTTTGAAATGCTAACTTTGCTAACTTTGCTTCTTTGCTTAGAAGAGAACCTGGAAATGTGGAGGTACGTCAGTGCATTCCTCCACACTTCCAGGTTCCCTTCATGAGAGATTACATGTCTGTGAATGAGAGGGCAACAGGTGGAAAGGTCAAGAGTGAGATGTTAGTGACATGCTATGATGTATCAGGTTGAATGCAGCTTGAGAGGGTTTGGACATGTCCAGGAGGGATAATGAATATACTGGACAAAGGATGTTGAATATATGAATGTGAAAGCAGATTAAACACAAAAACATAGGAACAAAAGGAATGTTGTGGCCACATTTTATAGGAGAGTGAATTGATGATACTAATCTTTGGTCACCACCTGGTGAATGCATTCTAATTCTTTCTTTGTTAGCTACATATAACTATTGTAAATTCAAACAAAACTGAGGTTATTGTACTAAATAGAAATCCTAGAGACACAGTCTATAACCAGATACTTACTCTGGATGGTATTACCTAGACTATTTATTTCATATTAGCTTCTCTTCACTGGCTAGGTCTTGAAAACCTCACACCACCACAATGGACCTCTTCACTCTCAGACTGTGGACTTACTTGTGGTTCCATCTGTACTTTTAGATTTAGATTTAGAGCGATCATTTTTAGCAAAGCTTATAATTAGGGCTCGATCAGGTGGCACTGAATCCTTCCTGGCTTTACACGATGCACTGAGGATTTTTCTTCACTCTTCTGTTTTCTTTTCCTGTGTGTTTATGTACCACTACTACATTTAATCATTAGCAATAATTTAAAAAATTTATTTTTTATAGTTTGTCTCTTGTTCTGCCCACACTGCCTCCCCCCCAGCCGGTCATAGTCAGAAAGCTGCTCCTTCCTCAGTGTGGTTATGCTGGAGGTTTCTTCCTGTTAAAAGGGACTTTTTCCTTTCCACTGTCACCAAGTGCTTGCTCAGAGTGGTCGTCTGATTGCTGGGGTTTTTTCTCCAACATTGTAGGGTTTTTACCTTACAATATAAAGCTCCTTAAGGTGACAGTTGTTGTGATTTGGTGCTATACAAATGAAATTGAATTTAATTAAATCAATTGCAATTTATGCAATATGCAAAATGCATTTGTATACAATACAAATACATATTCAAAATATTAAACAGTGAGTTTGGGATATTATTCTCATGTAATACTATTTTTATAATTGTTATATTATTAGTGATTTGTATAGGCTTTGACGGCAGTTTGTTTTACCAACTTGCTACGCATTCCATCCAGACATTCGCCAGATAAAAGGAAAGGGATTTGCCTGTCAGTTGGATGTGGATGTCACAGAGGGTAATGAATTAGTCAGACGTGCACGTTGCCAGTAAAATGTTCTTAACACACCCACATCAAGAGCATGAGACAACCATTTGCAGCATTTTCATTGGGAGTCAGATACTTTGGGAAATAATAAAATGGGTTGTAGCTTGTCGGTCTACAAACTAGAGGCTGACACATTACATGAACATTCAATGATCGCATTTTAATTTGGCCAAAGTAATTGCAGGCCCATTCAGAGTATGATGAAGTTTGAATTTCTTGTTTTGATACTCTAAAGCTCTTTTTTTACTTTCCTTCAGTAGAATCAAGAAGAAAGCTGATTGTAGATTATTTTGTTGGGGGGGCTTAGTGTTGAATGTGCATGCCCAGAGGAATGCAGAATAGTTAATTCAATTTCATTCTGAACATCTTGTAAATTTGACCCCACTAGACACATTTTCTTTTGCACTGTTTTCAAACTTGCAACTGTATTTTTTTTTCTGAGCTTGAAAACTATCGTCTTTCTCATCTCCAGGCACCATGTGTCAGCAAGATCGGACAGTCATTTTTAACATGGTTAAGCGGCCTTCTCTATTTAACTTAGTTCGCCATTCTGTTCTTGAATGAGCTTTAAAAGCCTGAGGCAAAGCAGCTGTCAGACTGCTCCTTCAAACTGTGTGTATCGCCCACAGACACTTATACACATGCTAACACAGCTAGCATTTCACCTAGATCATCACTAATTAGTGTGTCACCAGATTGTGCTCACTACTTGGCCTCATTATGGCACATTCTCCCCCAAACACACTTAAAAAAAAGCAGATAAATAAAAAGTAACAGCCCCTAGAGGCAACAGCGTTCTACTATAACACATTTTTAAAGTTCCGCTGCCAGTAGATGTCAAGATATCATTCTCTGTTTGATTGTTTATTGGGTTGTGTTTGTAGATGGGTAGGATATATGGATTTCCATGTGATCCGCATGTGTTAAGCGGATAGAGAAACTGTTGTTACCAACAGCAACATATTGATTTTTTGGTCCAGCGGTGACAGAGGGCCTGTTGTCTACCATCCTATCTGCTCCGACTGCCTGCTGCTTGATGATCGTCACCGTAGCTTTAATAACCTGCATCAATGCTTCATTAAGGCCCCTTTAATTGACTTCTCCTTGATCATTTGTCAACATTTTTTTTCATTTTAACCTCTGTTTTCGTATCATTTATCAGGATTAGTCCATGAAGAAAAATAAAGGTGTTTAATTTGTTTGACCTGAGCGCTATATTGAGCTTAACCTTTCTTTCCCTGTCAGGATTTGTCCAGAAAGCCTTATTGCCTTTTGAACTGGATGTTTGCAGTCGTATCTTGGTTTAATTTCAATTACAATAAGTGTAAAGTGATATTTCCTTGAGGATATCCCTCCAATTTTTCTGGCTGCAGTGAGATGATGATGGGAGCGCAGTGGCAGATGGAGCGGCCATGGTATCTGATTGAGCTGCTGTTGGAGTCTGGAGAGCTTATGGTAAATGGAATAAATTGTAGGATGAAGTTCAAAGCCTCCATCAGCACTAACAATGCTGCAGTTCTCAGCAATTATGGGGTCGCTATAAAAATTAACACCATGACAAGAACTTACAACCTAAAATATTTCTCTGACAGATTAACCTTTGTTTGGATATTGCTCTGTAGACCAGATTAGTTACAGAGTGATTTAGTTAGAAATCATGCCAGACCTTCTATGAAAACATGTGCATAAAAGCTTAAAGGAAATTAATTTACATGGCATTTATTTCCCATTTATGTGTATATGTTTCAGTCAATGACAGTGACGCTAAGGCATTATAGCGATTGACTGCAAAAATTTCGTGCCTGCTGTAATGAACACAAAAACAAAGTGCTTTTTCAGAATTTGCTACAAATGTCATTTTCTCTTAGGGTTCTGCTAGAGGAAATGCCAACTGATTATTAAAAATGAAGGGTTGATCCCCTTGGCAGCATGAGAATACTCAGGATTGGCATGGTTGCAAAGTTGTCATTTGGTGTGATCTGCTCCTTAATCATCGCCAAGTGCTTGCTCATGGGATGCCATCGTTGGGGTTTTTAACTTGCATCCTTAAAAGCGGCTATTTTCTGTTTTAAAATAGAAGTTGTAAAATACAGCTGAATTGTCTTGGCCCAAATCTTCATTTTAGCCAATAAGGCTCCCACTCCATCCAGAAGAGGGACAAGTGTTTGCTGAAGTTTAGATTTTGATTTTTGATTCATTAAAGCAACCTTTTTTGTTTTGTAGCTATCCACACCTGATTCAGAACAACGACCATCCTACAGGAAATACTTGCCAGAAGTGTTGCAACTATTGGTTGCCCAAATACTTTTTGAAAGTGAATGTCTGTGGCTAGAAGTGTCTTTTATGTGAAAAGTTTCCTTACTGAGATGGGATTAAATATTGGGCCTGCTAGCTACATTAACAACTTCCTAGCTTCTAAAGCTTCTCAGACTGAGGCTTGTTTTTCTTTTTTTGCAGGCTTTATAATGATTTCAAGTTAGTTGTGATAGACAGGGGTGGAAACATGATTCATCTTACAACAGCTGCTAAGACCAACTTCATAGATGGTTCTGTAGAACAAACCTGAAGAGATTTGTGACTCTTTCTTTCTTTCTGTCACTGACCGGAGTTGGAACGTAGGTCAACTGGTAAATTGAAGGTGTACCAATACCATTTTGGTATTTGGCACATCTAAAAATATTATTCTGATTATTGTTTATTACCATTCTAAATATTAATAAGTTTAAGAATACGAAGAGAAAAAGAAGATTTTAGGATGAATACATTAAATCAAAGTATTTCACCACAAATTGTTTTTTAAAAAACAAAAACATACTAGGCATGACCCTTCTGTGTAGAGTTTGGATATGAGTGTGTGGTTTACTGCCTCTCTGTGGTAACCCTGTGATGTGATGGCAACCTGTCCTGCCGCTCAGTTCAGCTGGGATAGACTGCAGCACCCAGAGGGCTCTAAACTGGATACGCGGTTAAGAAAATGGATTGATAGTTGGGTCTCTAAGCAGATGAATCACACGTAATTGTAGATGACAAGAACTGCACAAAACTCGCCTGTAAGGACCTTTAAAAATGGACTAACATCTTCAGTAATGGATTGTCAAATCAAATGAACCTTTCTAATGGTGGCTTTTGAGAGAATTCTCAAAAGCCACTATTAGAAAAGAGAGAGAGAGCTCTTCCAGGAAGAGAGAGAGCTGCAACTTCCAGGAAGTTGCAACTCTTTCTTTCCCTTATAGTCTATTTACCCTGAATTACCCTGTGCACCCTGGCAGGCTGTACACAGAGGAACTGGAGTGGATTTTGGGTAGCTTGAGCGCCTCTTGTGAAAAGGGGATAAGGCTCTTTGGCCGAACCTACATATGCAGTCTGACAAGCCTAATCTTCTAGCCTCTCAATTCATCAACAAGACAACTTATTCTTCTCCGGTCAATTTAAGGTTAAAAAGAACATTAAGCCATCTAATCATCTGGTTTAATCAGAAAAGAACAAGAAACATGGGGAGGAAGGCAGCATGTATGAGTCACCTGCTTTCTTATCTTACATCATGCCAATGCGTTCCCATTTAAACCCAGTTCCCAAGATATAAAGTATAAGAAATACTTTGTAATTGCTTAAACAGTTTTGTGTATATCTTTTTCCCAGCTCAGTGAAAGTTTGATTGGGTTACATGTGCAGGATCTTTAAGTGCACAGGCTTTAGCATTGTAGCTCGGGTTTAGTTGAGTTCCACTTCCTTTAACCCTTTAAAGCCCACCAGAGAAGCAAGTCCGCTAGAGCTTATCGTTACATTATTACATGCTGTAGTGCCATTTTTGGAGCATTTCAAGTTGCTATACATCAATAAAACCGATATATCCCAAATTTTAATAATATGTATGCATTAATAACACAGCTATCTAATATTGGTAGAACCAATTAAGTAATTAAATACTACAAATGTAGATTATTCAAGCCTAGATTATCACTTCAGTTCCCACAGCAGTTTCCCAAAATCTCCAAGAAAAGAGCTGGTATATGTAGCATGCTGCTAACTCGCAAAGATGCTGTTGAAGGGAATAAACAGAAGCCACACTTCTGCGAAAAAGGACTTCTCTTTCTCATCAAATAATGGTGTGTTTTTAAAAAAAAGACAACAGATTGCTGTATCTACATACTGCTGGATGCAAGTGAAGACAACATACAGCCACCAGAGGTTCATTTTCTCAGCACAGAAACAGTAGATAAGAGATAAGAAAGTTTAGTCAAAAACTCAGCACTCTGTTTCTGGCTTGCTAAGCTGCTTGTCATCCACAGATGTTGACTAGCAGAGCAGAGCAGCTTGACAGCTGAAGTAGTGCATGTAGTTTTAACAGTCAAAGTGGAAACAAAGCAATAAAAAATCCCAAGGCAAGCATTTTCCTCAAACACCGCCATTCAGCGAAAGTTTTCACAAACCACTCCGACCATTTCGTTAAAACATACCCATAAAAGTGTCCCACTGGCAGGGAGACATTACCTTCTCAAATAGATTCAGCTGACAGGACTACCTATTATATAAAACAGAAGAGAAAACAGCTTACATCAGCCTGGTGATTTGTGTGTCAGTTTATCTCATTTTATGCGTGGAGATGCGCGCTCGATGCCGTTCCAGCTCACGGATGGTTGACACGAACAGATGTTAGATGTTAGGGTACTACCATTTCCAAGCCACATGTGAGACCAATTTGTACTTACTGTAGTCTCTTCTTGCATGCAACATCTGATGCCTCGTTGGATTTTACACGTCTGTGTGCATATGTGTGCATATCATTGCTAGCACGTGCAGAGAGGCAAGATAGTATATAAAGAACAATCTGGCAGGCTGCTAACATTTGACCCACCTATGCAATCCTTCCCAGAAAGGACATACCTCTGTGTGCATCCTTGCTGGGCATACTAAGAGGTGCTCTGACCTTGGGCTTGTGCTATATGTTAAGTTACATTTACCGACAGAATGCAAACACAGATGGCTGTTCTAAAATCAAGACGTGTACACAAATATAGAAAATGTAAGCAATGAGCAGTGACAGCATCTGTTGTGTAATCAGACCCTATTTAAAGTTGCAACCTTTACAAAGGCGTTCTTTATAGTGTGTATATATATTTATTTGTGTGTGAGCCTGTGTGTGTGTAGTACTTCAGTTTCTGTCTGCATTTTGCTTTATTCTCTTGGTCTCACTAACTTCAAATATTACTGATCATTTGTAGTTTGAGACCAGTTGTCAGGATTTCCTTTTTGTTTCTGTATTTTCTGAAGCTTGTTGTGGTTGTTTGAAGCCATCTTTTTGCAACTGGAAAATCCATCTCCCTGCAGTTTTAGAGCAAATTGAATGGAAACTCGATTGGGTTTGTACATCAAAGTCTGTTTTGAGGTCTTGGTGACTAGAACTACTTACGTGCAAAAAAGCTTCTAAACCATTTGTAGTTTCACAGACTGCTGACAGCTTGCCTCAACCGAGTCACTGTTAGTTGGAAATAAGACTACTGCCAGCATTGCTCATCTAAGACCTCAGCCAGACTGGACTAGAGACCAGTTGGCAACCTCCTGGCAACCTCTGGTTGCTAGGGAAAAATAAGTATTCCACAACCAGCTGGCGAGTAAAATCGTTCACAAAAAGGACACTGCACCTAAGATCTCTTTGTCATTGTTCAGTCTCTGGCATATTTCTGCCTTCGCTTGTAGTTTGCATGGAAATTGTTTGTAAAAACTTGCTAACTAACCACTGAGCTAGCTCCTAGCAAAAATAGAAAAGCAGCTATGATCACTGCAGTTATTAGCCAATAGTAATCTCTCCAACTAAAAAGAAAGGACAGATGTTTGTGAATATTTAAAGTTTTTTTTTTTTTTCCATTATGAAGGGGCTTCAGCTAGCTTTAGAAGTGGTAGGCACGTCTCTAAGAGACATGTAGAAGAGCGGTATCAATCCTTATCATCTAAATAAGAAAAAAAAAGGCAAAATAAAATGAGACACTGTTCCTTTAAGTGTGCTTTGCTTAGTCAAAAATGCTAATACCAAAATGAGATGAGCAATTTGGGGAATGAACACGTCTCATCCATTTCTCCGAGTTATTCCACAACTTTAGTGCCTTCTCCAACCATGCAGTCTTACCCCCTCACAATGAGTCTTTGCAGCACAATTCAGAGTCATGTACTGTGTATAATTCACATTAATCTTTTTCTAAGTTGGATTTTCAGCTTGACTATGTCTGCACACCAACTTTTCTGATGAGGATTCAGGGTGTCCTTACAAATCGTACCTCCTCCATGAAATGCCGTAATAATGTTTTAATCAAGTGGATATTTTTTTCCACACAGCTTCTCCTTATTTTGTCATTATGTACATCACTAACTTTAAACATCCTATGATATTGCACCCTGTCTCCATGCTATATTTAACTATCAATCCCTGTGCCAGCTGACTGGCAGTGGAGTGTGAATACTGTGCGGTTGTGGGCGGAGGGATGAGGTGGCGTTCAACCAACAGTTAGCACCACATAAAGCCTTTATCACACCTAAACGGCTCCATCTCCCAAAGCCACAGTGAGATAAGCGCTGCCCATTCATCTGTAATGATGTGGAAGCAAGAAGTAACTGAAGTTGTGAGAAAAAGGCTAACTCTGACACATGGCTAAAAAAAGGGTGGAGGGCCAGTGGGGTTTGTTCATGCTTTAAAATCATGCATGAGCCCGTGTTTACTTTGTTGTTAGTTATTAGCTTATCATACAAGTTTTGTTTTAGGCTTCAAAGTCTTGTGATTATTGGGAAGATGAAAACATAAAGTGGGGCAGCATTACACAATAGTCTTTTTGGCTTGAAATTTAAACATTTTTGAAGCCACGTTGAATATTCTTAGACATAACCCTGGCTTCACATGCTCGTTATAAACTTCTGTTTTCAAATAATAGTTGCAAAAACCCAGGGTTCGGAGTTTCATAGCGTTTTAGAGTTCAAGTTCAAAATATTTCTAGTATTTCTGAAAGCATGTGAGGGCAGCAAAGGGCTGTAACTCTTGTGTAGTAATCCTAAAAGTATGCCATTTGTGTCCCATTTTACTTGTTATAATTTTCATTAAATTAAATTTTATCCTACAGTAATAGCATTTGTATGTATATATGTCTGTATGTACCCTATCTCCTCCTTAACATGTGTGCCAATCTGAACAAAACAAAAGCAACGTCACGCATACAGCTATTACTAACATCCAGATGTACTTCAAACGGATTTATTGTAAATCCCAATCCTCATAATTTTCCTATATGAAATGTTCATGTCATCATCGCCCTGTGATGTTACTTTCTCCATTTGCATTTGATTCACATGTCGTGTCTAATGTATGTGACACGTAACTTAACGGTCACCAAACGAGTCAACGAGTCACCACCAAATACAGGATGAAGAATTTGAAAAGGCGCTGCTATTTTACGTAACACAGATTCACAACAGTGAATGTCATTACACTTTGTACTGTTAACAAAAGACTTTAGAATATGACAGACAAAAACCTAGCAGTTCCCAATGAGCAAGCACTTGGAAAAAGTGATGAAAACCCTGAGAGAATTCTAAATACAGCCTAAATGCATTAGGAAGCCATCACACAACATGTAGCAACTGCCAAGATAATTTTGAGACTTTTTCTGAGTCTATTCAGATGACACACATGAGGTGCACTCTACACACAGTATTCTCCCATCTTATTAGCAGAGCGGTGAAACTGCGGCCTTAAAATATAAGGGAACAGTTTAAATAGATGTTAGCCAGATGTTTATTAAATATAAATAGGCGACTAACATGACAGTTTCGTACGGTGCTTAATGATTTTCGCCCTGACTTGAGTTATTAAATGTTGAGCTAGCATGACAACATGTTATTTATATAGCCATGCTAGCTGCTAGCAGTGTGTTGAGCTGAGTCATGCTAATGTGTGGAAAATACAGTTTTTATTATAGCAAACATACTTGATTACTGTGATAGTATGAACTGGCTAAATAGCTCTGACTTAAATACAGATGACACACTGTATAATATCTGGTTTAAGTTCTGTGAGATAGTTAGCACAAGACTGCATCCTACTGTGTCTCTTGCGGCCTTTTAAACAGCCTGACCTGGCAGAGGTTTTATTCACATCCCTTTACTCAAACCTGCAACCTGTCTGTGTCTTCCAGGTTTAATTGGTATCCCAGCTGCAGCTCTGGACCCTTCAGGAGCTCCAAAGAGGAAGACAGATGAGACCACAGAGTCTACTGGAGAATGCTGTCTGGCCCTCAACCTCACTATGGCGCTCTAGGAACACAGTTAACCTGCCCCCTTCCACCAATCCTCTTTTTGCCTTTGTCATCCCCCATATCCCACTGAGTTTGTGATCCCTCTCTGCTCCCAGCTGAAGTCCCTTTGATATGAGTACAAGAGCTTTTATTTTGGACATGTTGTTTTTTCCATTCAGCGCTGCCAGCCACCAGGGCTATGGTGGAAAGCGTCACTGTTCTACTCAGCAGGTCGCTAATCACTGTCTGGTGTGGCTCTTGGGACTAGTGCTGCACCTGACGCTTTCCTCGTGTCAACGAGTTGACCTGAAACACCCCATAGTATCCACGAGTTACGGAAAGGTCCGTGGTATCAGGAAAGAGCTCAACAATGAAATCTTGGGCCCTGTGGAACAGTATTTAGGTGTGCCATATGCCACCGCACCTATTGGCGAGAGGCGCTTCCAGCCTCCTGAAGCCCCAGGTTCCTGGCAAGAGATTCGCAATGCCACTCATTTTGCGCCTGTGTGTCCCCAGAATGTGCACGGGGTCCTACCTGAGATCATGTTACCAGTGTGGTTCACAGACAACCTGGATGCTGCAGCCACCTATGTTCAGAACCAGAGTGAGGACTGCCTTTACCTCAACATTTATGTCCCCACTGAAGATGGTGAGTCCGTAATGTGAGGCGTAACTTGTATTACATGCAAGTGGAAATTCTTGCATTGACTGTCTCTGTCGGTGAATTCTCGTTGATAGTTTGCATCGGTTTGTGTCAAAACTGTATCACAGAGAAAGAACAGATTGTACTTTTCTTGTCATTTTCAAATGTTATACTCAGTGTAAGTACTCCACGGAATAGTGTCAGTTTGATAAATTTATCTGGATCGTATTCAGAGGAAGATAAGCCAAAAGACAATCAGGAGATTTCCAAAGAAGGTCTGCTTGAATTACTATTGATTGGGCCTAATTGTTTATAAATGTTAATGCTGCAACAAAGTTATATGTTTTACTTTTATTGCTCATATGCAGCTCATTTTAACATGGATGGATGGATGTCATTAGATTTTTAAAAATGACAGCGAAAACATTTTAGCTGCTTATTATACTATTTTTAGCAGCACCGTGTTATGATATTCTTTAGCTTGACTGATGCTCATTTGTTTCCAGCCATTTTCTTAATATAGGGTCACAGCTGTCATGGGGTGAGAGGAGGGTATCACCCTGGAGTGTTCACCAGTCCATCACATGGCTAACACAGAGAGACAGATTCATGTCTTCACCACTTAAACTAAATGCATGTGTTTGGAGTGTGGGAGGAAACCCACTATGCACAGGGAGACCATACAAACTCTGCAGTCTAAAAACTTTTATGAAAACTTCATGTTTGTTTGTTTTTCCTCAGTTTTTGTTTACGTGTAATCACGCTATTTTTAAAACGGAAATTACTGTCGCCTAGAAGGCCAAATCACTTAAAGGTAAGAAAGAAAAGAGGTAACATAACCACACCACATTTGTTGACTATTTCATGGTCAGTAAATGTATTGATTGAGTTGGTCAATAAGTAAGGAGAACAACCAGACAGTTTCTTAGTTGCCCTCTTTCGGGTTTGTATTTGCACTTCCTGGGTCTCTACAGAAGAGAAAAAGATTTCCTTCTTCTTTCACCTCCATTTAGTTTTGACAAACTTGTAAGTGTAAAGCAATGTTACTGAGAGAATCAAACCAAAGAAACCCCTGTAGCCAAAGAACTGTCCTTCACAGTATGACTTTATACCATTCAGGTGTTTTCTAGAGCAATGTAACTCTCTTCCTCCACCAACCAGCAATTATGAATAGGACAGTACTGTCAATACTGTTAGCAGCCAGAACCTCATGAATTTGAAACAAAAATTCAGAAATACACGAATAGTGACATAATTGCTGCAGGATAGCGATTTAACTGCAAAATGACATAGGTGCTCAGGAGCCTTGCATTTTATAGGTTTACAACCAGACCGATCGAGCCGAGTTCGCTGTTGCAAAGAGACACGTCACAAATGAGTTGCGCTCATCGTCGCAGACTAACTCAGAATGACTGCAACGTGTTCTCAACCGGTCTGCGTTTATACATTAGATGGCAGTTATTTGCAAACCTTTAACAACCTGCCTGAGAGCGACTGCAGTCGGTCTGAGTCTAACAACAACTGTTTGGAGACAGTTTGCCTTCCACCAGGCAACCTGTGCAAGCCATCGAAAGTGGTCACCCAGAGGTTGAGGGTGTTGCATACTCAACATTTGGGTCATTGTGACTGCTTCAGATCTTATCGCTGAATGCGAAAAAATGTAAATCAATCATTGATTTTTGCTAGTTCCTTATTTTTACTCTAGCATGACTGAGCTATTAGCTCATCTCCCATTCGCTGTCCCTCACTTTATACTTTGCTCCAGTTAAGAGTTTACATATAAAGACAATATGATTGACTTAAATTGTCAAAAATATGCCTGTATAATATTTAGCTCTGAGACTGACATTCACACTGTCAGTTAAAGAAGTATCCCATGCACTAATAGGAACTGTCTCCTCAAAGTTGCACTGCCAATATGGTGATTTTTTTATTAGGTTATTAAAATATATAATAAATACAATACATTGCCAAGCATAACCTTGTTTACTCCACATGGGCTACCTGGGTGTAGTTCTTGCATTAATGATCCAGCGGAGAGCGTTTGTGAAAGCAGATGGGCAGGTAAGAGAACACAGGATCAAAGTCTGACTTTGGAGGCAAAGCATATGCTGCTGATGATAGTGAGCAAGGCTAATGATAAAATGTTAAAAAGCCTATGATTAATGGGTTCACCTGAGAGTTACCTGAGAGTATTCAAGCAAAACACATGTTTATGCATTACAGCTGCTGCAAATATATGAAGTCTAGCCCTAGGATTAGTCTAGAGTGGTGTAAAACATTCTTCTGTTTCAACAATGAAGCTGGAATTAAAACCTATATATTATTGATGAGTGCTCCAAGGCCCCCCCAGAAAAGATGGTTATGTTAATTTCAAGTGGAAAACATGAGATTAACGTAGTAGAAAGCAATGACAGAGATAACACGACGGAAAGTGTGCATGTAAGGACAGAATTAGTGCTCATAGCTGTGGAATATTTAAGCTATATACATGTATTTACAGAAAGGATTATTTAGACTTTTCTGTGTCATTCCCATGGGGAAAGGTGTGCAAATGAGTGAGACAGATTTTACATGTAGCCCTGTCTGCTTGTCAGAATCTGTCACTTATTGTCACAGGTCACCACTTACACAAGGCCAATGCCTTCCCCAAGGATATGTTTTGCCTTGTGTGTGAGAGAGAGAGAAATAGAGACGGGAGGAGAGTGATATGCCCCAGGAATCAGATACATTTTTCACATATTACCGCTGTCACAATCTCTCAAATTGCTTACATGATGGTAAACTGGTGGTTTTATTGGATGGAGCAGATTTTTTTTAAGTGTTTCACTATGACATTTAAAGTTTTATTATAATCTGAGATCACATTTTTGGGATCACTCACTTAAAAACTTTAAAACAAAAATATCAACCACAAACACAGCATCCATCCTGAAGTCACGAAACGTTTTCCTTTAGACATTTAAAATTGGTCGACCTCGGTAAAATTACTTGTTGTCATGTTTCCAAGACACTGTATGTCCATTTCATTAGTGATCCCGTCACTTCTCCTTCGGGGCCTCCGCTGGATTTACATTTATGGTTTAGAACAGGATTTCTGGAACAATAGGATTCATTGCCATTTGATTTGGATGACGATGAATTGCACTTTTGAGTTTTGTGCTATTATTTGGCCCTGATTTTTGGTTTCCGTGATAATTTAGTTTATATTGACATTAATACCATCAGCTGTCGTTTTTATACTACTTGTAAATACAACAGAGAGACATCACGCTCAAAGAACTGAAAGTTATGACAGACTTCAGAAAAGACTAAAATAAATCCATTCCAGTGTTTAAAAAA
This sequence comes from Etia nguti, assembly GCA_015106755.1. Taxonomy (NCBI): domain Eukaryota; kingdom Metazoa; phylum Chordata; class Actinopteri; order Cichliformes; family Cichlidae; genus Etia; species Etia nguti. Next base: position 51,931 of record VUQG01045752.1, read on the forward strand.
AGCCTAATAAAAGGTTATTTGTGGTCAAAATTAGCAAAGAAATTTCAGAATTATCAGATGTGACTAGTGATTCTATACATGCAGTATTATATCCTGGTAACCACAGAAACTAAAGTTCAATTTGATTGAGTGTTTTTTCCCTAAATAACTGCCCAAATAAGTGCCCAGAGGCGTTTTAAAGTGGCTGCTAAGTTTTAAGATTTACTGGTGGAAGCACATTGGCCTCACTGATCATCTGTGCCTGTAGACTCTTAGTGATGTTTCAGCCAGACCGAGCTTTTTATCTACAGGAGTAGGTTTGTTTTCTAAAGTGATGGTCAAGCATGTATAAAGGTTGGCTGCTGGGGCTGTATTGTGCTGTGTTTGGCAACGAGGAGTTGCATTCCCACGCACAGCGGATGTAGGTGGGCCAAAATGAATTGGCAGCACAAATTCATAAAGAGCTTTTAGAGTTCAACGTTATGTAGTATCCTCTAGTCATACACCTTCTGACTGGGATTTTTGTTTCATACCCAGAAATACTCTTTCTGACCATGTTCTTCATGTGATTGGTTGGACACGAAGAAGCTTTCTTTTCTTTCTGCATCCGTTCACCCGTCCTGCTCCCTCTCCTCCTTAAAACCATCCCCTACCCCTTCTCCTCTCTGCTCTTCTCACTCCTCCATCTTTATGCAGATGGCGGTAGAAGGGGTCACTGTTCTGAATGCAAATGAGCTCAGTGCCCTTCCCCAACAGGCCACTATGTAGCCTGCTACTTCTTCAACTTTGTAGAATCGTGTAAATAGCACAAATGTTTTCCCCGATTGAACAGTGAGATTTGTACTCTCGCTTTATCTCTCTTTTGCTCTCTACCACCTTCTCTAGTGTTCCACCCTAACTCTTAGCATTTGGTCAGGCTGTCAGGCAAGAGCACTGTCTCGTCGCATTTCCTATTTCCCCAAGACACTCCCCAGCCAAAAACCTGAGATTCTTCATTTTTATTACCGCTGGAGCAGCCATTTACCGTGCTCTTTATTAAAAACCATATTTCAGGAGGCAGGACAGTGGAGGCAAGAATGGAGCTGGAGGCTGGGGCCACAGTAGAAGAGATAGAGAGCAAAAGGATAGGACTGCATGTGCTAGAAGCTGCAGGAAGTGGGGGTGTTGAGCTGAAGCTGTGTCTGACACCTTGTCAAGCAGACAGGCCACCACAGACATGACATACTGCAGCTTCATCCCGATTACTGCACTGAGGAAATGGAGAGGGACGGGAGACAGCTTGCGTACTGGCCACTAGCTCACTGAACCGAACAGAAACGCTGTCGACTGAGAGATGGAGCTGCATTAGGTCAAACAGTACTGGGACAACCCAAGCTAAATGTTCCTGCATAGGCCGTAGCATTTCACTGACCAGTGGCCCATTACATCATGTGGCACTCAGCCTACCGGCAGGCTTCTCTACTGATGGGAAGCAGATGGGATGGATGTTTTTGACCCAAAAAAGCGTATGTTTTTCCCTTTGGCTAGATCCTACTTTTTGTCTTGTGTAATCCATTGTAGTATTTCTTCAAACCCTAGTCAAGTCGGGCAAGACCTAGATACTGCCATGAGCATTTATTTTAGTGCAAATTCGGCATACTAAAGACAGAAAGTCTAACCACATACAAGCGCAGCCACTGTAGCATTTAGCGGTGATGGAAAATAGCCACAATAAAACCACTACCAATACTAAAATGATTTATCCAGTGACTTAGATAATTCATTGATGTTTCTCATAGAGCCATTGTGCGATTTGTAGTGAATAATAAATGTCTCAACATCTCTTTGATGGATTGTTGTGAAGTTAGGTTCAGACTTCAGTCACCAAAATTGGTGAATCTTTTTTTTTATTCAAGTAATTTGGTTTATGAATAAACACCTGCAAAACCAGTGGCATTCCCATCAACCTCATCTGCACTGTGCTTTGTGGTTAGGATTTTCAGTGCTAGCATGTTGACATGTAGCCTAAACCAATTTAGCCAACTTAGGTGATCTTGAGCTGGTGCAGATAAAAGATGACCAGTGCAAATGAACTGGGATGATTTTCCATTTTGGCTCCACAACAGTAGTCCAACATCCAGCTGTTATCCAGCCGATGCGCATCATACCCCGGGATTCAGGAGGTATTATCAGTCATACAGTCTCCAGGCATCAAACTTGATATCTTACACAGAACCAGCACAGTGTGGCTCAATGAACTCTCAATGACATTTCAGACATCTCGGGATGTCTGAAATGTCAGTCTTTGGAGGCCGTTACAGAACTGCTAGCATGGCTGTAGCCTTCACACTGAGCTTTGGCTAGCTATGCTAGGCTTTTAAACAGATTATTTGATAGTGAAAATAATACTAAAGAAGAAAAGATTCTTCAGTGTTTTTTTTCTGTTTTTTAACAAACTTACTGTGGACATCTTTGGACGATATCTGCTCCATGGCAAAGTGTGGCTGTGCTGCTCATCTTCACATAAAGTTTAAGTCTTATTAGGCATTAGGACTTTGAACTGAAATCTGAGTAGTCCATCCATTAAGCGGCAAGGTGTGGTTTTAGAGTGGTGATAAGTAGTGAGGAAGTGCCAACAAGACAGGGAAGTAATGTGTCCTTCTATCCATTACTGGTATGCTTACCTGCCTGCTCTGTAGTCCAGGACCTACGACTATACCATCTCCCGCTATGGCACTAAGTGCTCTCTGGTTCAGGCGCCTGATGATGGTGTTCACAGGATGCAACAAATCCATTCAGCATTGATCCTGTCCCATTTAGATGGAAGATAAACATTTTATACCAGGAAACCATATTCATACAGATAGAGATGTGAAAATGCTGCATTATAATGGTGGAGTGCTGGGTGTTTCCTTTGTCAATAGATGAGAAGTACTGTGAAAGGTATATATGCCATAACTTTACAAGAAGGTTTTCAGCAAAAGGGTAGAAACAGGCATGTCAGCAGCACAGAAGCAGAGTGATAACCCTCTTGGCAATCCAGTATAGAGCAAATTTTAAAGACTGCAACAATATTTCATTGGAAAGAGGGAAATTTGCTGCTGGGTGTGTACAAGGACGACAGCACGAGTTGATAAGGAAACTGTTAACATTCCTTGCGTGGCGTGTGATTTAAATGTGTGTGGGACTGCAGGTGTTTTAGTCTATTTTGTGATTTTCTTGCAAACGGTCAGGCGGCTGAGGCAGACAACAAAAAATACAGCATTAAGTGTTTGCTGATGAAAAAGCTCCACTGACAGAAGCCAAGAAAAAAAAAACAAATTAATGGGATCCTTATCAGTTAAGACTTACAGAGGTTGACACGCCGGGGCGTTGGCTGGTCACGGTGATAAATGTTCGTTACTGGCTCTCCCCTATAGTGCATTTAACCGGTGTCACCATTAAAGCTTAATGCAGAGCTCCTCTTTGACCTTGATGAGGCCAATCCTGTCACAAACCCATGCAGGTGGCATAACCGTCAAAAAAACCCAACTTCCTCTTGGCAAATTAGGTTGGCAAGACTTTAAAGTCATGTTTTAGGTTTAGGCTGGGGTTTCTAATATATATTCAGTCACATTTATACAGGAGTGAAGGTGTGCGCCTTATGTTTTGAGTTTTGACAGAGGACATCAACGGTGTTCCTGAGCTGGAGCAGGACACACAGCATCTTGGCATTCCTTTGCTTTTTCTGACCCAAAAGAGTGATGGCTTGATTCTGTTTATTGATTTTTCTTTACAAAGCAGCAGTGTGTCAAGACTGATTGGGAGAAGGGTTGAGGAGAAGTGGCCTCTGGGGTCATTTACGAGGCAGTCCGTGACTAGATCCTAAGCAGATGAAACAGATGAGTTTGGGGGTTATCTTTTTAAATGAAACAGTGTGTAATCCTTGTACGCAGCCACTGAAATGAAACCGAGAAACAGCATATTTTTTTCCTCTCTTTTAATCCTTTTCTTGTTTTTTTGTTTTGTTTTTTCGTACCAGTGCAACCTTTTTGAATTTTGTCTTTTGTCTTTTTTCTGAACCTCAGGTCCGCTCACAAAAAAACACGATGAGTCTTCAATGAACAGACCCAGGGATGAAGGTATTTTAATTGCATGTTTTTTTCCCCCTCATGCTCTATTTTTCAAACTCCATGGGGGGTTGTGGTGTTTTCATCTGTGTTAATAACCATCTGAGCATCATCACCCTATGTGCACATTACATTGTCCTGTGTTAACTGCCTTTATTAGCACACAAATCTGTCACTCCTTCTCACAGGCACGCATTTTGGTCGTATAAAATCCACATACAAAGTAGTTGTTTTTTATTCCACCCTTGTCACAAATGCTGGTTTTGCGTGCTTGCACGGGGAGCTAATTAACTTTCCTTGCTTGGTTGCTGTGTGGTTGATTAACCACACTCTGATGTTCTGGCTATCCAGCGTGACACATCACTGAAAATCGATATTCAGTCCTTCTTCACCTGCGCTTTTATTCTTGGACTAAAGTTCTCGTGAATTGCTCGGCTAAATTATCGTCCTTCATAATGTTATTGGGCTCTACCCAATCCTTCATTTTTAAAGTGAGAAAAAGTGAAGGACTTCTGCATATTTCTGCCACTGTAGTATATTTTCAAGATCACTGCAGCCAAGGGGAGATGCTCACACTACCCTTTACTGGTGCACCAAAATCTGTGCAGACAATTGGTGCGTGTGTTTCTGTACACGTGCCCAGGCTTACTGTATATTGCATAGTATTATGCACACATACAGTGCTCTACATTTCCATTTGTGCATGTGTGTGTATGTGCGTGTGTGTCTACTTGAGCACAGCGCATGTGCAACTCAACACACGAGCGCGTGTGCTCCAGTTTGCGCCTCGGTGTGTGTTTGTGTGTTTTGTATTTCAGGCTCTGTGCTATTTCGGCATTGAATTCTCCCTTCCTTGCATTTCTAATTGCTGTGGTTTAAAAAGAGACAGATGTAGCTAATCCAATTGTGTGGTTTCTTAACGGTGAAAACAGAAGGAAGGATCCATGCAGGATTGTAAAGGAGAGGAGCGGAATGATTGAATAGAGATGAAAGAAAAGAAAAAAGCTGAACACCGCGAGAGCACTGGCGAGGGCAACGGTGGGGGAGAGGAGGGGGGAAAAAACAGTCATAATGAAGACAAGTGCATTATGAAATGACATTTATAGAGCTTTGAAAGTGAGAGAGATGTGGAGAAGGGGAGAGTGAGAGGGTGGATGAGTAGGAGACTGGTAGAGCTTGACATTTATGCCGACACCTGATGGATCCTGACAGGATCAGGAGGGCTAGGGCACGGCTGAATTCCTCGCTTAATTGTTTAGGTATGGATTGGACACAGTTTCTTAAACATTGTTGTAAAACAGTAGTATTAGCGTTTTGTTGCTGGAAAGTTTTTTCTGTGAAAGTGTAGAGTCCTGGCTGTGGGTCCGGGTGCGAAAATTGTTCAAGTGCTGAGGCAGACTGAAAACTTTTACACCCAAATCAATGAAGATTTCCATAAGGGAATGAACGAGAGAGGACTGGAGGAATGGAAAAGTGGAAAGTGGGCAGTATCTGTTGGAAACAGTAAGACATTAATGTGAGAATGGCTGTGCAGGACAAAGGTGGATATTGAGTAGGACAGTATCAGGTTAGGTGGAAATAAGAGAAGCGAATAATGTGCCAGTGTTATGGCGGGAGGAAGGGAAGACAGCGAGCTCCTTATTGGCCTTATAGGCTCGAATTTGGACTGAGTGGATCACCCTCCATCATCTCATCATTTTTGCATTTGTGTTGAGCTCCTTTCAATTGTTCCAACATGTCCCTGTCTTAAACACATTCAAATATTCCAGCTTTTTAAAACTGAAATATTGTGTGACAAAATCACTAGAGAATGCATAGCTAGGCATTTGTATGCCTGTATTCCCCCCTGCATTGTGCAAATCCACACTTTTAATTGTGACTATGCCTGCGTGTATTATCTTTTATTCAAAATTAATGATTTTTTTTTCATTATTATCTTTATTTTTTAAATACTAGCTTTATTAAGATAGTGAATATTTTCTTGCCTTTGTTGTTATTAGAAAAACAAGATCTCCATATGTGAGCTAAAATTGGTAAAAATGGTTATACAGTCATGTGAAAAAGAAAGTTTTCACATGACTGCCACCTTTTGCAGCAATAACTTGACCTAATCGTTTTCTGTATGACTTTATCAGTTTGTCACATCACTGTGGAGGAATTTTGGGCCCCTCTTCTATACATAGTTGCTTCACTTTATTGAGACCTTAAGATTGTCACAGCATTTCAGCTGGGTTGAGGTCTCAGCCACTGATTCTTTTCCTTTTTCAGCCCTTCTGTTGTAGATTTGCTGCTGTGCTTTGTATCATTGTCCTGTTGCTTGGCACAATTGTGGTCAAGCTTTAGCTCTCAGACAGATGGCCTCAAATTTGACTAGAATACTTTAGTATGCAGAGGAGTTCATGGTCAACTCAATGTCTGCAAGGTGCCCAGGTCCTGAGGCTGCAGAACAAGCCCAAATCATTATCCCTCCACCACCATGCTTGACAGTTGGTATGAGCTGTTATGTGGTCCTGTGCATTATGGTCAAATATCGCTACTTTGGTCTCATCTATCTAAAGGAAAGTTGTTCCAGAAGTCTTGTAGTTTGTTTAGATGCAACTTCACAAATCTAGAGAACATCCATGCTGTCATGTTCTTTTTACAGTTCCTTTTAGAGTGGAGGCTTTCTCCTGACAACCCAACAAGATATATTTGAGTCTATTTCTAATTATACTTTAATAAACTTTAACATTTAACATGTTAACTGAGGTCTATAGAGTCTGAGATGTAGCTCTTGTTTTTTTTGTTTTTTTGTTGCTGTTTTGGGGATTTTTTTTGCAGTCTCTGAGTATTGCACGGCCTTGGTGTGAATTTACTAGGATGTTTTGCTTCTGCTTTTATAGAGGTCCTTACACAGTGCTCACTCAATTAATCAAGTGCATTTGATTAGCAGCACCTGCTATAGTACTTTGCTTTTTAATTCCTATGAAAGCAGTAAGGGTACATACTTGCGCATTAGTAAATATGTATTGTTATGAATTTTGTAGCTCCAGTTATCATGCTAGCATGATATTATGATATTATGGTTTAACATTGCAACCTGCCCACATATATCTATTTTGTGGTCAAAATACCGTTGCAGTATTTTGAGTTACAAAGCCCCATAACCAGGGGTCTAAAACTTTAGTCCTTGAGGGCCGGTGTCCTGAAACTTTTCCATGTGTCCCTGTTGCAGCACACCTGAATACTATTAGTAGGTCATTAGCTAGACTATAGAACTTGACTGCATGCTGAGGTGGCAATTCAGCCATTTGATTCATTTTACAGCAGAGCATGACTGAATGAACATGGTGCAATAAAAGTACTTTTAGAAGTACATTTTTCCAAACACTTACATTTACTTAAATTTACTTGAGTAGGGTTAGGGGTTGCCACTTCAGCATGCAGTCAAGTTCTATACTCTTGCTAATGACCTACTAATTTTATTCAGGAGTGTTGCAACAGGGACACAAGGAAAAGTTTCAGGACAACAGCCATCGAGGACTGGAGTTTGAGACCCCTGCCCATAACTAAGCCTTTTTTCTATTAAAAAAAAGGAATAAAAAATTGGGTTTCATATTAAAGATGTAATCTGTGACGCAAGTGGAAAGAAAAGAATCTGTCCTTACACGTCCCCAAAAAATGTAATTTGATGTTATGTTATCTTATCTTAGTTGATATATCTATAGAGAAAACTTTAATAGGGGTTAATGATAGATGTTGAATAGCAGTTTAAGACAAAGACACAACTTAGTGTCTGTTGAGGCTAAAAACTGCAGTGTGTGGAGTAAGAAAGAGCTGAGCTTACCGGACAGCTGTAATTTTCACCTCTGCTCGAAGCTACATTAGGCTACATTAGCTGGTGCCATGATTACATTGGCTATCACCATTGACAGAAGTTACCGTGTGTGCACAAGATGCACAGGCACATGTCTGCTAATCAGAATCAGCGATAATGTAAGAGACAACTAAAATAGTAGAATTTCAGTCATCAAAACTAAAGCACAAATTTCTTAGATGGGATGTATCCCGTTGCATATTTTCCATAAAAATTACAAAAAAGGCACCAATATCAAAATATATCAACAAAAGAAGACAGTTTAGTGACTTATTGAAAGAGGTGAGGCTTAAGACACTCAACAGTCAACTACAGGTCCCTATGTTAGCACACCTGTCAATCAAAGCATCCATGGACTCTAACCTAAAGCTAACCTAAAGTGAGTTATGAAGATGTACACCCACCTTAGAGTTATGAATTCGCCTCCATTCAGGCAAAATATATTTTTCCTACAAGGCTATAAATCTAATTCTTTGTGCTGTTCATTTTACTGTGAGAGTCTAAGGGGACTAAATCACTTTTGGAGCTCGCCTCAAGTGGCCATGTGAAAAACTGCAGTTTTTGGCATTTCTGGGTTGGTTTAATTTTTCAGAACCCGGGTGGTTGATCCCACTGTGGGTCTGAAAGTCATATATGAGAGCTGCAAAAACTTAACACTGCTAAATAGGACTTTAAAAATGTAGATAAATCCCATTGCATGTTTTCTCTGCTCTGGAGTGTTGCTGTGAGCGCTGCTCATGACGCCGGCTGAAACGTCACTCCTTTCTACTGTCCTGGTGATGCCAAGATAATTGAACTTGTTTACGTATCTTCTGGGAAATCAGCCAAGGTTCTGAATACACCGGAGAAGAGAGGGGAAAAGGAGCAGCACATCAGAGTGTGCGACTCAAAGTTTGTTTTTTTTTATTTTAAGCCAGCCTGCCTGTGTCGTACGTGCTATCTATAAAACATGCCTGCATGTTTGAAGCCATACGTGCCGCTGTACCACATCCACTTGTCTGCATGTATGTATGTGTGTGTGTGAGTCTGCACGCACGACTGTGAGTGACGCACCCAAGTGCATGTGTAACCTGAGATTCAGGTGGTGATGCAGGCGGGTGTGCAAATACGTGAGTGGAATTTGTTACCACGGCAACAGGCATTCAGTGAGTCGGTGCGATGGAATGGCTGGTGCAGTTCTATTAGCGAGAAGCAGTTTCCATAGCGACTCAACATCGCAGCTGCCTATGCAAGAGTTTGTGTGTGTATGTGTGCTTGTGTGTGTCTGTATGAATACGGTGTGAATCCTGTGTGAATGTTCATTAACGCACCTCACTGTGTATGACTTGCTTTGTAACGTTTCATTTTTTTCCCATCTATGCTATCATATCTTATTTATTTCTTTATTTATTCTTCTTGGTGTGAAGCTCTCATGCATTTCTCTACCCCCGTCAGTTCTCTCATGCTGCCCTATTTTCAACTCCTTCCTCTGTCTCTTTCCTGCTCCCCCCCCCTTTATCTCTCTTTCTCTCCTCTTATCTCCCCGTCTCCTCCATCTCTGAGTGCTGAAGCTCATCAGGGTAAACAGATGCTGTGGCTGTTATTTATGTTTCCACTTGGTCTGGCTTTCATACAAATTATCTACAGGCCCTGCACAGTGCAGACGCTCAGCCTAACTGGGCTGCGCTGGCAGCTCCCTCAGCCTCATCCACACTCAGATACTCAGGCCGTACCACAGAAGAGGAAGGGGGTGGTGGCGAGGCACAGAGGCTGACAGAGTGAACCATAGCAACACACTGATGGACACAAAGACACCAATAACAGTGAGGGCATCAGAACTGCCTGCACCATTTGCTCCAAACATGGAGGGGAATAACAGTTCGGGAAGGTACCATCAGGACTCAGGACAGGGGAAACAAACATCACAGAATAAAACATAGAAGATGAGCTCAGACACAAATGTTTTGTGCTTTGTATTTTCTCCTTCTTTTTTCATCAGTCACAGGATGCCTGAGGTTAAAACAGTTTGCATGCGGATGTTTTTTTAACTTAAATACCTAGTAATACAACAACCACAACAGATAAATCCTTTGTTATCAGTGGATTTGTACTTTACTGTTACAAGGCAGAGGTAAAAGAAGTGTTCTTTGTTCACTCTGAACTAATAACAAGGACAAGGACACCTCTTCCTCCCCTTACCCCTAACCAGTCATGGCAGATGGCTGCCCCTCCCTCAGCCTGGTTCTGCTGAAGGTTTCTTCCTGTTAAAAGCAGGTTTTTCCTTCCCACTGTCACCAAGTGCTTGTTAATAAGTGGTTTTATGATTGCTGCGTTTTACGCTCCATTATTGTAAGATCTTTACTTTACAATATAAAGAGCCTTGAGGTGACTAAATTAAATGGTCATCGATAAATTAAATGCAATTGAACTTAATTATCCTTGTTACTTGTTTGTAGATTAGATTTGTTTCTTGTGCATAGACAATTAGATTCTTCCATTTAGTGACTGATTTAAGAGATGCTATTTCAGGAGAAAATTTCAATCCATTGCCAGGGACTTAATGGAGCTGAATTTCAACTCTTTAACATTTGTTAGTGGATCAACTCTAAACTAACAAACACCTGCATTGATCTGTGCTATGCAGATATTCGGGATCGCCGTAAGAAGCCTGTGATGCTCTTCATCCATGGAGGCTCCTACATGGAGGGCTCAGGGAACATGTTTGATGGTAGTGTCCTTGCTGCCTATGGAAATGTCATCGTGGTCACTATGAACTATCGGCTTGGCGTGCTCGGTAAGTTTGATGTGTCAGATATTTGATGTAACCGTTTATACATTTACAACCTTTGTTTTGGTCT
>VUQG01045752.1:69271-90854 GCA_015106755.1 Etia nguti
TTTTTTTTTTTTTTTGCCTGGTGATGGTGCATTCACTGTAATAACAGAATTGAAAACTAAAATTATCCGTTTGTGAGTAGATTCAGCTATAAAGTCCTCTATCTAAAGTTTACAGTTGACATATTTTTAAATATTTCACATGTCATATTATTTTTGTTCCTTTACAGAAATTGCAACAGCGTGTTTAATGCTTTGCTTGCCATGTGGACATCATTTACAATGTGCATTATAACGTGTATGAGGCTCTTGACACATGAAACAGTAGCCAGAGACAGTTTTCGGTGAACCCTAAGGACTTATAGGCATATTGACTGAAACTGACACCAATCTGTGTCACAGGCTGGCAGCCAAATACAGAGCTGCACCAATCAAATAAGAGAAGGATCATTTATGCAGCTACCCTTACTCGATGCTCTACAACCTACATGCCACACATAAGGTGACCTTAAATCGTCCCGGTTTCAAGCATACCTAAATTTCAATTGATTATGACTGATTATGATGTTGTAACCATCCAAAGTAGACTAACTATGAGCTACAACATTGTAGAAACCACAGGTCTGTATGATATCAAGCTTGTTTTTGTTTTTTCTACAGAACTAATCTACCCAGAATCCAGCTACAGCTCTGACTGCTACAAACATAGTGAATGTGAAACTTTAGAAGCCACAAGAGCAGTGTACAACACATATTACCGAATATATTCAAGCATATTATTTTACAGGACTACAATAATGAGAAAAGATGAAGTTCCAGAAGTTCAAATGTAGTTTTCTGTGTAATGCGGGATTTCAAAGCATCTGCAATGCATTTTGGGATGAGTATTTCTTTCACACTTATTACAATCACACAGTAATGATGTGCACAGTTTTGTGCCTTTGCCCTTTACTTGTTTTCCCTTTTTTCAAATTTTATTTTACATTTAAATCAAATCTTTTTATGGTTATATTTCACTTTGTATCTGATTGGCTTGGTTCAAGACTTTTTATACATAGATATTTTGAAAATGAGCAGGAAATTCACTTACAGAACTGGAGCGCTTAAAAAATTGGGCGGTCACTGTTGTGCTCCGCTTTCCAGTGTATGCAGCAGAAATCTATTACTCTGTTTGTATCCAATAGATATGTATAATATAACATCAGAGATATTAAAGCTGTGTCTTTGCTTACAGTTTTTCTTAATTTAAATCTAAGATTTTGAGACTGTGCGTCTCTCCTCCCTTGGAGGAATTCAAAGAGTAAGAATGGAGGGACAGTTTCTGGCAGTGAAAGACATTATTCACACATTTTTCTTTTCAGGGTGATTTGCACATTCCAGGTAAAACTTTGCTCCAGTGTCTATTATCAATATTAACTCGCGATTTCAGGATAGAATTAACTGTAAAACTAACTGGCATACTTTTAATACTGGTGAAATGTAAAAAAAGGTTCATTTATTTAAATAATTTAAATACCCCTTTACATGACAGATAGATCTCGGTTGATGAATCTGTCCCCGTTTTGTGCCATAATTGGTGTTAGCATTCATTCGCCTCATCTACACTCTAAAGCCTTAATATGACTGTTAACTAATAGTGGAGGCAGTGATTAAAGTAAAATATCCACATTTAAATACCATTACGCATAAGTAAATGTAAAATTACATAAATGTTTGAAGAAGAAGCTGAGTGGATACATGTAACAAGTATGATTAATGACTCCATATCATTAATTAAAATAGCTTCATGTCTGTAATATTAGCCCTGTGATTAAAATTGCGTCCCCTCTGCAGACAAGGCTCTGTTTCGAGACTCTTAATTCATTTAATTTGACTTGATTTTTTATTCTGGCAGGCTGCAGTTTTCATGAGTAATCAGGCGTTTCTGAAACAGAACTTTGAAAAGCTTTGAAAAGTCTTGGGAGTCAGCGTGATGTTTGAACCACTGCTTTTCAAATTTGCATGGCAGCCTGGTGTTATTGCACGGCACGGTGCCATTTGAGTGGACAGTTGTGAGTAAAAATTGAACGAGATAAGTAAGGTAATAAATACAATGACATCAGAAGCCTATGGGCGGTGTACTGAAATAACATTAGTTCAGTGGGAGTGGAGCCCAATCGCGTTATAATTTCATTTCTGAGTATACTTGACATACAAAATGATGCATAATTGAAATGGACCTGCCAGCTAGTCTTCAAATCAAACCCTTGGTGCCGACAAGGAGACTTAACAGATTTGTGTAACCAAAAAAAAGAAGAAAAAAAGATAATCCAGCAAGAATGTGCAAGAGGTGAAGTACAACAGCATCTCTCTGAGTTAAAGAATTTTCTATTGTGATTTTCTCCTGTCATATTAATCTACTGTTACATACACACATAGCAGATAATCCCTGACTCCGGTGCACAGTATTGAGTGATCCAATCCACTCTATTCCGCCCATCTAAACAGAGTCTTCAGTGTGCAAGAGACATTCACCATCTGCTAAGGTTTTTTTTTTCCCCCCCGCTCCTTTTTTGTGTAATAATGCCTCTACCTGTGCTTGATTAATTTCGTGACTCACATATACAGAGACAAGAACGCTTTGTTTCCTCTTTTCAATCACCTTTCCTGTGTATAAAAAAAAAATCAACATCCTTCCTCTGAATGTAGACATCTCTGATCATGTCCTGATCGTCACAGTGAAATTATATAATTCGTCCTTCACTATATTCCCCTCTACTGTCTGTCAGTTAAGATCTGACAGTAGCTTTGGGCAATATTTGGTTTAATACCTGTTTCATGTCTTTCTTTCTTTTTTTTCCCTTTTTTAATCCTTCACCCTCAACTCCATCCCCCTCCCTCTCCTATTGTTCTTTCTTCTCTGTTCACAGAAATATGTTCAGTGACCTACTACAGTTATTCCATTCAGTCCTATAAACTACTCTGCAGATGCGTGTTCCTATCTCTGCAAAGCAATAAGATGGCTGACCGTAGTTTTAGGCCTGAAATGCATGAATGGCTTTTACAAATATGGGTGGCAACAGAGGATGTTCTGAATGGAGCCGTTCATTAAGAGAGAATTACAGTAAAGACACAACATACCAATAACAATCTCTTCGTGTTGGTCTTCTTCTTTTGTATCTTGTCCCAAAATGAACAAAACTCCATCTAATGCAAATATTTCATCCTGTTGTAGACGCAATATGGTGGATCTATTGGGAATAATAGCTTTTATAATGACTCTCCTCATTGGCATACATTAGAGAAAGACGAGGTGCTTCTGTGGCAGCATGCATTATGGTTTCACGATACACAGATTAAACTCTTAGAAAGAACTTTTGGTTACAATCACAGAGGTATTGGACGTCAGCAGAAGCTCCAGTTATTCTCATACAGTTTGTTTTTAAATTTCCCTCCATAGTTTCCTCACTCCTCCTCTGTTTCTCTTTCATCCATTCGCTTCACTGTCTTCAGCCTGTATCTTTAGAGGTTGATGACTCTCCTCACAGTTCCTTGGCCGCTACCTAAAGCAAGTGTTGAATATGCATGAGTTCAGCCTCATAAACTGCTGTTCTCAGCGCTAAAGTCAGTAGGAAACCCAACTCAGCAGATGGGAGGGGTGTGGGTGGTGGATCAGAAAGAAAACTTACTGAAAGAGAAGGAAAGGAGAGGAGGGAACTTGTTTGACTTATCTTCAATGGTGGAAGATAAACCGAATTCCCTCCCTTCATGTCAGCCTTTCAAAGAGAGCTGTACTAGAGCTAGCATGCTAGCGCATACTGTGAAGTTGCCTGCATGGGCATGCATTGACTTTGGAGTTCACGTGCATTTGCATGCTGCTGTTTGCGTACTTGCATATGGAAGTGCTTGAATGTGGGTATCCGAGTGCCTTCGTGAGCGTCTGTCCATATCATTTTGCCTGAAGTCCTAGACAGTTGCCAGGCAACTGTGGCAGGCAGCTCAGCACTTGGCTGGGCAGGAGACACTTCCACATGCCCATGGTTTTGATAAGCAGCACAGGTCAGTGATAATATGTTACCAGGTCAGGGCCACATCAGGCTAAGAACCAGTCAACTGCTGGGATGATGCAAGGATAATACAATTACATAGTAACATGTGAACTATATCTTGATTACTGGGGTTAATCCTTTCAAAGTAATATTTCTGCTACAGCACTGAGACATGATTTCTGTTTTTTAATAATCCATCCAACACTAAACACTGCACTAAAGAGGCAGGCAGCAGCTGTGGTTTCTTATAAATTTGGTAATCTAATTATCTCTAGATTACGGTTTAATCATACTTTTTTTTCCTATCAAAATCGTTATCACATTACAGTTATTTCATAACAAACATTATTTCCTGCTCAAGACTAGGTCCCTCTTTGAGGTTGCATATTCTTTGCTTACTGATTGCTGATTGCACTGACTTCTACATATTTTCTTTGAATGTGAAATATCCTTTTCACTGCATTTGAGGATTCAATTCAAAAATAAAAATGAATGAAAAAACATTTTTTAATTAATGTTCATTACACGTGAAATGTTGACTTTAAGTTAATGTAGATTTTTACTTTTTTTTAAGCTATGATAAAGTCAGCTGTCATCATGGCTGGAGTTTGCACTTTTTGTCCAAAGCAAATAGTCATATTGAAAAAAAAAAACCCAAAAGTCAGCAAAATAACTGTGCACTCTGTAATGTGAATCACAATTAAGCCGGGTTAACCCACCACAACACTCCAGGCTTCAAGTGCTTGTTGACTGTAGTGTAAGCACGGTGAAGAGTGTGGAATGAGAGTTGTGTTATGTCACACTGACTGTAGTAGAAAAGGTCAATTTGGCAGGTTATCATCACCACCATCATCATGGCTGCTGTTACCTTCATCAGCATCACCATCACTTTCATTAATAATCATCAACAATAAAATTTAATTTGCTATTTAACACACTTGAAAATGTGCTTTGTCTGTTCCTACCATCTGTCCCTTTGTATTGAGCTTTACAGCTGTACCACCTTTTTTTTTTTTACAAACTGCCCTTTAATTCAGTTTCTTATACGATGTGTTTCTTTTGTCCGCACGAGAAAACATCTTGAATGGGAATTTAGTTCACTAACAACACTGCTTCAGGAGAAAGTATTATAGCACAGTTTATGTAGACACACTGAGGCTGTGACCTTGTATATAGTTGCATACACAAGGTTATACTGTGCATTGCCCTGCGACAGTAAACATTTATTCAGCCACTATGCTCATTTAGGTGACATACTGTACAAACAATCTAGGATCCATGTGCGGCAGGGAGGTGGAAAACATGCCAATGCAATGTCATGAAACCAAAAATGGTTATTTTCAGTGTTCAGTTGCTGAAAACCAGAAAAATAATTGTTATTTTGGGTGTGACAGTCACCAGTGGCTTATCCAAAGCAATTCACAGTTTACTACACTTCACCTTTGACAGTCGTCTGTCTGTTTTTGGCAAGATAATTTTCTTTTTTGGGGGGGGCAAGATAATTTGAAACTTGATGCTGGGAGCATCGCATCATGGACAAAACAATGTTTGTGTTGGAATTAGTAATAAATCTGGAGCTCTGTCCTAAATCAAGGCAAAAGCAAAGAGGCAACAATATGTAATAACAGCTTTTTCTGCACAAGTTACGGTGCACAGATGCCCAGATTCTGGTTATATATTTGTACCATTAGTTGTCCGTGACATCTGTGAAAACGTTTTTTTTTCTCAAAAATAGGCCAGATAGACTGTTGTCTTCTATTAAAGATGATTGGAGTGGCATTGCACATCAGACTGCTTACTGAAGCACTGATCACAGAGAACGATGTTTGTACTGTTCCCCTGAAAAAAGCATAGTAACAAGGTGCATTGTCTTAACTTGAAAGGTGCATATATTCCTCTAATTTCAGTGCAAAGTCCAGGATTGTGGCCAGTAGTTAGCTCTGGTCACTTTGTGCAGCTTAAAACAGCTAAAAAGTGTTTACATGTGGCCCAGAAGTATCCAGTCATCTTGATTTGTGTCCAGCCTCCTGCCACATTTTGATGACATTGCTCAGAAACCCATTTAAGACATGGCTGCATTATGTAAAGTAGCATGTGATCAAAAACTAGTCATCTTTATTGAACTATATAATGACTGTCTCAGAGTGTAAAGCAAGCATCAGTCTGGAAAGCCAACCAGTGGATGGGGTTATTTAGGTTTGATGGCTGCTTTCGTATAATCCGGCATGTCACCGTCTTAGCCGGTGAAGTCACAAACTATTGTAGAAGCAGAGAGCTCCATTTTCTTTGAAGATTTCCTGTGGATGTGTGAATACTTGAATGCTTAAGATAGGCACATTCAATGACTAGCTGTAAGTGTAAGAAATGTCATACTATTTTAAAACATAAATCAAATGTCATACTTTCTTTTGGTTGAAGCCAAGTGACCCAAAAACTCTGGGAACACATTTTAATTCATTTAGACTAGCCTATAGTATTATGCTAGCCTTCATTTTTCTCTCAGTCTAATTTAGGGATGTCAAACTCATTTTACATTGTGGGCAACATACAGCCCACTTTGATCTTAAGCAGGCCGGACCAGTAAAACCGCCCTTTCTGTCAGTGGAAAGAACTTTAATCTTTAGATATCTTAATATAAGAAAAATAAGTGAACTTTTACAGTTTTTCTACAGAAATGAAGCTCTGTTTAGTGAAAGAAATTCAATCCAGGGGGCTAAATTGGAGTCTTTCCTGGGTGGATTTTGGCCCCTGGGCCTTATGTTTCAAACCCCTGGTCTAACTAGAACAAAGCACCCTAGACACCCTGTGTCTAGGGTGAAAGCTTTTCCTGACCTCTGACACTTTTGTCCTTTTACCCAGGACTTCCCAATTGCTTGTGCCCTAACTGCCCTTGGCCCCATACCTTAAAGCTCTATTATTACTGTTATAACTATCATTATAACTATTTGAATAGAGAATTTGGAAGGGATACACTTTCTTCTAGTAAAGGCTGTGTTGAGCTGGCTGTGACCTAACAGAGGCACATACATTCTTAATGACAGAGAACATATGATATATTAGAGGGTTATGTTGCCAAATCAGAAAGATAACTCTAAAAGTCTTTTTTAAGCCTCCTCAGTCTTCATGTTCACATTCAAGTTGCAAGTTTTGACAATTTGAGCCTTGCAATTGGAAATCGGAAATGCCTAGAGCCATGAGAGCTTTACTGCCCCATTCATGCTCCGAGTCCAGCAAGTCCCTCTGAGTTCTTTCCTTGAAGTGGTGGACACTAAGGATCCCGCCTCCAGATGATCAACCTGCTCGTTTCGATTAGTTTAGCCAGGCAGGGCTTTGCTTTGATGTCGCAGGCCTGGTTTTCAAAGACTGATGTTTTAATTCTTGAATGAACAGTCCTGGCTTGAAAATGGGTTATTATCATTCTAATATATCAAAGCCAACACATTTGCCACAGTCCAAGTATTGTAAAACTTGTCACCGGTTAAACATTACACCTTATTGGCTGGTTTTACCTCGTCTTATGTTAGAAAGGCAGCACAGGGTTCAGAATACCTCTGCAAGAGATACATCTCAGTGGTCCAGCGATCTCATTTAAAAAAGGTGTATGTGCTGAAATGCCAAAAATGATATGTACAAAAGGGGCATAATTTATATTAAAATAAAAAAAAACGTATTCCCTTGATATATTTGATGTATAACAATCCACTTCAAAATGTACGCACTCTGATCCGCTTCATATTTTGTCCAGTGGATGCGCACATTCAGATATAAACGATCAATGCAAAGCATCTCACAAATGTTTATGCATCATATTGTGATTTTGTAGTGATGGTGGCATTCTCGTGTGGTAGGACTCAGGGCATGCAGTGGAACAATTGTCTTATTTTTGTTTTATAGTACTGCGGTTATGTCTGCTTGCGTAGGTGTTTGCCTTCAGTCCCCCTTCAGAGAGGGGGGTTTTCAACCTTTGCAAACATTGTCTCGTGCAAGCCTCCAAAAGCTTAACACCTCATAGATCAGCTGTACGTAGATGAGATGCTGAGTGGTTGATGAGTGGACTGGAGCAGGGAAGGGAGTTCACCGGTTATCGGACAAGCTTAAAGCAAAACATCAAAAGTTAAAAATACAGCAGAGCACAAATGATGGCTGCAGCGGACACTTTTCATTGTTTTTAACACTCAGTTTCACTTCAGCTCTTCATATGTTATGACTTCGCTCTTCTCCTGACATGTTTGAACAGCACAAGTAAGAGTAGCCCACAGGCTGGTTTTACCACAAACTTTGGACACTGTGTCCATTTGGCAGCAGATGCTCACTGCAGGTAGACGGGCTGTCCATAGCTCCCTGCGGTCTACTAACGCACTGCCAACAGGGAAACATGTTCAGCCCATTAAGCTGTTACTGGCTTTGTTTACAGACTCTAAGTTAACACAGTGCATATGGGCAGGTGGCGACGCTGTACCAGGCTCAGTGTGAATAGGTCAGTGTATTCACACTGAGTATATAATACAATAGGTATCATCACAGTACAGTCTACATGCATCGTGAAGTCTTAGCCAAGTGGCTTTTAAGTGTTATTATAAAAGTTATAAAATTGCACTGACAGGATTTTTTTAACACTAATAAGTTAGCAAGCTAGCTTCCAGACTCAGCCTGAACTGAGATCCATGTTTCAGTGATAACAGTCACTGACACAGAGTGACCAGTGGCACCAAATAACTACATTATCCTACAGGGTAATTTACTGTTTGCTAACAGTGTTGTGGAGAAAACAGTCAGAACAGAGAGCGACCACATTAGCATGACGAGATAGCTGAGCATCTTTGTTTGCCGCAGGTTACCGACTTGCACGGTCAGCCATTTTTTGTCCTTTTTTTTCCTAAGAATTCACTCCAAATTAGCCCCACTTTACATAATTGAGATCAAAACAGCCTTGTGCCTTATGTGACCCTTAGATCTAAGCCATAATAAAACTCTCTCTCCATAAAGCTCGTCCCCTGGTATTAGTTATAGGGAACAATAGGAAATTGTATGTATTCACAGGAAGCGCCTGAGTAAATACTGCTAAGCAGAGCTGGCCAAATCAAAGTCGGGTGAACATGCTTGAACACGATTTTCTTTTTCAGTACATCTTCCACCTCTACAGCCACAGCTCTGAGAAGTGTGCAGTTAACTGAAATCATTTTTAGTTGTTTCACGGGTATTGAAGTCATCCAAACAGTGGAAAAATTGAAATGCTACATTTGTTACGGAGTGAAATAGCTCGGTGCTGCTTGAAACACATGTAAAGTACTTTAATTCACTCTCATAAGAACAGATCTCTCTGTGTGTGTGTGTATGTGTGTGTGTGTGTGTGTGTGTGTGTGTGTGTGTCATTTTGTTCAGTTTATTTTATCTTGTTGTGGGTGTGCACCAACTGTGTAAATGTGTGTCCTGGAAGTAGGTGAAACATGCCTTCTGTTGCTCTCCTCCTCTCTCTGCTGACAAGTTCTCTTAACTGTGTTGTATTTTCAGCGTGGGTATTAAAAATGAGTAATTTGGCAAGCTTTCTGTGTGAAATCTCCACAGACTTGAAGTGAGTTGGAGGCTTAGAAGTTCCTGACAATGACAGGATGCCATCTTCTGTTTGTGTGGGACATGGAAAAAACATACACACATATCCTGTACCTTTAAATTCGTCCCTGCTCCTTCATTTGGGAAAATCTATGTTTTCTCATTCTTTTCCTGTCTGTATTTGTTCTAATTTACCCTGCAGGGTTTCTCTGCACAGGGGATCAGTCTGCTAAGGGGAACTATGGCTTGTTGGACCAGATCCAGGCCTTGCGTTGGCTCAATGAAAACATCGGCCACTTTGGAGGAGACCCAGAGAGAATCACAATCTTTGGCTCTGGAGCTGGTGCCGCCTGTGTGAACCTTCTTATCCTCTCCCACCACTCCGAGGGTGAGGTTCTTTCCCTGTCCTTGACCGATTAGTAGTCACATACTCCACTCAAAGGGGATTAATATTTCAGGACAGTGTGTGGGTAATGTATTTCTTTACAGAGCATGTTGGTGCTTTCAGTGAAAAGCCTAAACCAGATAAAAAATGCACTGCAGTATTATTCCCACAAGGAAAGGGATTCAGAGATGAGTCACTTACAGTTTGGGGCATTATGGTATTATTTTAGTAAGCAGGACAAAACTCCAAAGATCAAGTAATTTGAAAGAAAACGAGGTTGTGAATCTGGACAGTTCTGGAGTTGACAGATGGTTGTAGACAGTAAGTTGTTGCTCTAAAACCGTTACTCCTCTTGGGACAAAAACCCTTTAGTAATTCCAAATAACATCATTCCACATTAAACTACAGTCACTGAAAAAGCACTGAGATGAATGAGTGTGTCTTCTTATCACTTCTCTGTCAAATTGGACTTTTAAATGTTAAATTACAGAGTCACATACAGTGTTGTGAATTTAAACTTTTCCTACGTGTTATAGGTGCATAAACTAGCCCAAACATAGCCCATTGATAGGTGGTTGCTAGGAAGCATGGACATACATAAGAACCTATGGGGGCCTAAGATGCACCTGTGTGCAAGCTTTGTGTAATAAATGTGTACTTTATTATTTAATGTGATTTTAATGTTATAAATAGGCTTAAGACATCCACCATTTTTTTTAATAGTTTCAATATTTTCAACATTTTGCTTGAAGGACATTCAAAGCTCTTCTTTAGATCTTGGCTGCCCCCCTCATTCTCTGTCAAGATCTTCCAACACTGCTTTAATAATGTTTAGGTCCGGGCTCTGGGGAGGCCAATCCATGACTGATAGTGTTCCATGTGGTGTTTTTCTATCCAGGGTTAGTTGTTTGGGATCGTTTTCATATTGAAAATTAAAGCCATTACCGTGCAGTACGCACTTTCTGAAGGATGGTGGATCAAAATCTGATTCTGTCAGTTTTGACAAGCCCCCCAACACCAGTGTCTAGATGCAGCCCCAAACCATGAAAATGATTTTAGCCTGAAACTTGAAATTTAGATTGATGATTCCATAGGACCTGTAACCATGAGTCCACATAACAAGTTCTGGATTAGGCACTAGTATCTGCACCTCATTGGTAGAAAAGGACCGTTTAGTTCTTGAATGGCAGATCTCTAAATTCTCGCCAGATGTTCTGTCATTAATACTCTAACAGGATTTTGGTCTGTGGAGCTCAGAAGGCAAATAGCGTTTCATTCCTTACCAAGAATTCAGATTATGTGATTACTAAACTGTTAACCTGCACACAGACAGACTGACCTTGGACGGATTAAACAAATGAAAACACTGCATGTACTGTAGGAAGCAGATTCTCAGTTAATGCAAGGGACTGAGTCAGGAAAAAAGTCAGGAGGTCATTTGCTATATTACCAGCTCATATTGCATGGATACTTTGATAGTCCAGGTTTCCAGGTTGAACACTGAGGCTCACAGAGTTTGTATAGTTTTGCACTGAAAACGCATATATTACATCAACACTGATCACACTTTGCTTTGTGCATTGTTGAGAACGTGACTCTTATTGGTCAATGTTATGGCAGGTTTAATAGTGGGTGCAGAAAAATACAACTGGTTGTTTTGCATAGATTAGCCCAGCTCCATTTTGAAAGCAGGCTGAAGCAACGCAAAGTCAAGAAAAAGTTGGAGGCTTAATAGTTTTTAAAGGTACAGTGTGTGTGTGTCTGTATGTGTGTGTATGCCGAGGAGAGATGAGATGAGGCGCTGGAGTTGCAGCTGAGAGGCTTCTTAATTGATTTCACAGGGAGAGGAGCGGGGGCGGGGCACATGCAGAATATGGGGGGGCTTAATTATTAATGACAGAATCTGCAGATAAAACAGAGGGACAGCAAGCCACTTTACATAACAGTGCAGCGGTGCAACAGTGCGAGCAGTTTTCTTTCTCTTTCTGTCCTTCTCGCTTTATCCAACAAGCTGAGCGCAGATTGCCGCCATTTTTCTTGCTGCTTTCTCTCGTTGCATGTAAATGAAACACTTCATGTTTTTTTGCTTTGGTGTTCATAAAGATTTTCTCCAGCTAAGAAAAGCAGCAGGATATCTACTTCATCTTGCCCCTGTAATACTCTACAATTGCTCCTCCTCTAACATATGCATTATTTAACGTGCTCACACTGTAAGGCCTTGAAGGCACCATCAGCTGCTAGCAAAAGTGTGTCAGAGGGGGGAAAAAAACAGCTAAGCTGATGGAGAAGAAGTGTTTGTATGTTTTTATACATCTGGTGTATATGACTATGTTTTTGTATAGGGCTGTTTCAGAGGGCCATCGCTCAGAGTGGCTCAGCCATCTCCAGCTGGTCAGTGAACTACCGACCGCAGATTTACACCAAGATCCTGGCCAAGAAGGTTGGCTGCACCACAGGGGACAATGCTGAGTTGGTGGACTGTCTGCGTAGGAAGAGTTTCAGGGAACTGGTGGACCAAGACATCCAGCCTGCCCGATACCACATCGCCTTTGGTCCTGTGGTAGATGGGGACGTGGTACCTGATGACCCTGAGATCCTCATGCAGCAGGTCGGCTTTGAATTCTTCAATTACCGTCCACTGTGTGATACTGTGAGAGACAGAATATCAACCAAAAATCCAGAAAAAAAAATGCATTACATGAAAGTACTTGATCCCCTGTGCCAGACAGAATTCTGGCTCACACAGTTTGACTGTGTGCCCATGTGACACACAGATTACAGTCAATCAATATATCAATTACAGACACTCCTGATCTTAAATCAGGATGTGTATAAAGCACATCTGTCCACAAAATCAGTTTCTTTGCTTTGGGGCTCTTTTTCTGCTAAAGGTACGACACTAAGTGATCAGTGAATGGGCCATGTAATGTAAAATCTTTGAGAACCTCCTTCCCTCAGCCAGAATACTGAAGATGGGTCATGGGAGGGTCTTCCAGCATGACAGTGATGCAAACATACCACCAAAGCAACAAAGGAGTGGCCTAGCAAGTCTCCAGACTCCAGGCTAAATTCGATAGAAAGTCTGTGGAGGAAGCTGAAATTTTGAGCAGCAGCCAAGAAACTTACAGGATTTAGAGAGTTTCTGTAAAGAGGAGTGGGCCAAAATCCTCCCTGAGATGCGTGCAAACCTGGTGACCAACTACATGAAACGTTTCTTGTAGTTGGTTTCTCCACCAAGTACTAGTTTATGTTTTGCTTGGGGATCAAATATTTATTTCACACAATGACATGCAAATCAATTTATAACTTTTACATAATGTGTTTTTTTCTGGATTTTTCTATTTAATTTTTCTCTCCATTATTATGAAAATCCCATAAAATTAGAAATTGTTCAAAGCTACAAATTCAGGAGGGGATGAAATAATTATTTCCCCTATACTATATGAATAAATTCCTAACAAGCATTACTGCTCCGTTCTGTTCTGTATGTCATGCTTTGTGTGTGTTTGTCGTGACACCAGGGCGAGTTCCTCAACTACGACATACTGCTGGGTGTCAACCAGGGAGAGGGCTTGAAGTTTGTGGATGACAGTGAAGGAGAAGATGGAATATCAGCTGCCTCATTTGACTATACTATCTCCAACTTTGTGGACAATCTGTATGGATACCCTGATGGTCAGATCCTATCCCTATTTTTCTAGACTATTACTATGTGTTTCTTTCTAAATTTTGTTGGCATCAACAGCACTAAGTATTTATAAAAATGACATAGATTTGCTCGTGAATAAAGACTACAGTCTGTCGTAAGCCAGTCTGGTCAACAGTATTCACAGTAAATTATGTTTCAGAATCTTCCGAAACATAAAAATATAAAAGATTATAAATATAAAAGATTTCAGCCTTACATTCTTCCACATAATTTTGCAGACACACATGGACTCTATCACGGCATAAATGCTCACATTAACTTCTGTTTTTTCCAAGGTAAAGATATCCTCAGGGAAACCATAAAGTTCATGTACACAGACTGGGCTGACAGAGACAACAGCGACATGCGCAGGAAGACCCTCCTGGCTCTGTTCACAGACCACCAGTGGGTGGCCCCAGCTGTCGCCACTGCCAAACTACACGCTGAGTTCCAGTCACCCGTCTACTTCTATACCTTCCACCACCACTGTCAGACCGAGGCGAGGCCAGACTGGGCAGATGCTGCCCATGGAGATGAGATCCCCTATGTGTTTGGGATTCCCATGGTGGGGGCCACAGACTTGTTTCCCTGTAACTTCTCCAAGAATGATGTAATGCTCAGTGCTGTTGTGATGACATATTGGACCAACTTTGCCAAGTCAGGGTCAGTATAACACTTAATTACAAGTTAATGGATTGGATGAGTGGATTGTGTATAAAGTATTGATTATATACTTTGTCATATATAACACGATGAATAACTAAAAGTAAAACTTTTAAAAGACAAGCCCAGTGATATTTCTGGGGATTTTAAAGAAAAATGAAACACTTTTGTGTGTAAACTTTATGGATCAGTCCTCTGTGTTGAGATTCTGAAAGACACACCGCATACAGGAGTTTCAGTAAATGCTAACATAGAACATGACATTTCTAAAACTACTGCCGTTCTGGAATTTTCACACACAGCCATCTCTAGAAACTCACAGAAATTCACCTTAAAAGAGTTTTGAGGAGAACGGTCAGCACCATTGGTGTTGTCACAAAACCTATAGTAACACTGAGGAATCCCCCACAGTGGAAGAGACTGGGTTTCCATTTCTGTGAGCCATGAACAGAAATCTAAAAAAACAGAGGGCACAAGATCATCAAAACCCGAAAATTGGAAACTGATCGTTGCCTGGTCTGGTGAGCTTCTCTAAATGATAGGGTCAGAAGTTGAGGACAGTTGAGGACAGCATTAATCCGTAGACCCTGCCTTATGTCAACAGTCCAGTCTGCTGGTGGGGGTTCAGTGGTGCAGGGAATGTTTTTTGGCACACCATAAGAATTAATTATGAATTAATTATGGTTTGAATGCCACATCCTGCCTGAGCATTGTTGCAGACCATGTGAAACACTATGTCATAATCACACCCATTGGAGGGGAAAACACTTGGCCCCACATTGCATTGCTGAGCTCTGAAATGCTGAAAATGCTCTTAATTGGTTAAAAGCATCATATTTTGCTGTATGTGGGGAGGGCATTGGTTAGTACCGTTGTCAAATAACAAGAAGGACAGGGAGTTATTGTCACTATAAAAAATCAATAGAGAGCCCATGTAGCCACAATTTACCATCTTTAATGGCTATTTCTAGCATTACAGTAAGACTGTTTCACACGCAAATGTTAGCTAAGGCAAATCAGACTGATTGTTATAAACATGACAGTGAGTTCAGGGGGCTTCATCACAGGGAATTGATTATGCAGTCAGAATGTGAGCAGGGACTAAAATCTCAAAGGAATGTTTTCAAAAATGATGTAAGTCATAATACCAGGGTTGCGAGGAGCTGAGGGTAGTTTTTGGGGTCTAGTACTACTGTTTTCGTAAAGCTGCCGTTATACTGTGGCAGCACAGTGGCCCAGTGGTTAGCATTGTTGGCTCACAGCAAAGAAGGTTCTGGTATGAATCTCCTGGTCCTGCGTGTGCTACAGCCTCCTCCCACTCTCCAAAGACATGCACGATAGGTTATGTGGTGATTCTGAAACTGGCCATGAATGTGAGGTAGATAGAATGCTTGAAGTTTATACAAAACAGCACCGTAAAATGCTCTGAGCGATTACTAGATCAACATATAAATGCCAGTCTGCTGCCATTACCACAGCCACCACCCCCCAAAAATATTATGCATTAATGCCCCAATAGAATACCATCTACAATCACAACTTCACCTCTGCAAAAGCAAGAAGTCAAAACAAGTTTTCTACAGAATATCATGTTATCCAACTTTTTCTGCCTGTGTGCCTATTTTGGAATCCTGCACTGATTCAGAGAGATGCCTGTAGAGGCCAAGTTCCTTGCTGACTTGTGCCTCCATCCCAGCTAAAATGGCAGGTTATAAAATTTAGGAGGTGCATGACAACACCAAAGCACAAGGATGACAACAACAAGCATAAGCGACCTGCAGTAAAGCGCTTGAAGGTTTTAGAGCACCTAATAATTTGCTATTCTTTCCTCTTCAACCCTCAAATGTCATATCAGTTCCTTTGTTTTGGTTGACTGACTTTGTCAAAGCAAAGATGAGGTTAGGTTTATAGCCTAATAATTGTGTCTTGTGTCTTACAGAGACCCTAACCTACCAGTTCCTCAGGACACCACGTTCATCCACACTAAGCCTAACCGGTTTGAGGAGGTCATCTGGACCAAGTTCAGCTCCAAGGACAAGCAGTACTTGCATATTGGCCTGAAGCCCCGTGTCAGAGATAACTACCGCGCTAACAAGGTGGCTTTTTGGCTGGAGCTGGTACCGCACCTCCACAGCCTTCATGAGGAAATCATTAACTCCATCACCACCCGTCTGCCGCCTGGAGGCACCAGCCGCTGGAAGGTCCCTCATGCTGGCACTCGCTCAACACGGCACCCTGTAGTCTCTACCTACCCACCGGATCCTGACCCTGACAGTTCAGAGAGGCCCCGCTATTCTCCCTTCCCCAGCGAGACGAGGGACTACTCCACCGAGCTGAGCGTGACGGTAGCTGTCGGCGCCTCGCTTCTTTTCTTGAACGTGCTGGCCTTTGCCGCACTTTACTATAAGCGGGACAAGCGCCATGAACTCATGCAAAGACGCCACCGCCGACTCTCCCCGCAACGCGGCACGACAATGGGCATGGGTGTTGGCATGGGAGTCGTAGGGGCCCCACCGCACAACGACCTAGCGCTGAGTCAGGAGGAGGAGCTAATGTCGCTGCAGATGAAACAGCAGAGGGTGGAGCTGGAGCACGGGACCCCCTTACCGTCCCGCGGTGTCCACGGCGACCTGGAACCGCTGCGGCCTCCCGTGTGCCCACCTGACTACACGCTGGCCCTGCGGCGGGCGCCGGAAGACGTGCCACTGATGACAGCTAATACCATTACCATGATCCCCAGCACCATTAGCAGCATGCAGCCCCTTCACCCCTTCAACACTTATCCCCCCGTCCCAGCCCCATCTACTACACCCGTCCCCAGCCACAGCAACAATGCCCTGCCACACCAACACTCCACCACCCGTGTATAGGACCAGGCACAAGCTCTGCTACCCCACTCTGGGCTTACAGAGGTGCACCACACAAACTGCTCCATCCAAACTCCACCCTCTCTTCTTCTTTACTCTACTTTTCTCTTTTCTCATTAAGCCCTCAACTAAAGCTGCAGTTTGTAAGATACGAAGCAGTGAAATACCTCTAAACTGTAACCGTAACTCAAGGTGAGGGGGACTTGATTAAGAAAGGTCCTTTGCCAAAACACCGTCATTCTAGATGCACACCGCTTTTCCCCGTCAACGCGCTTTCAACATCTGGTGCTTTGGAGAGCCACCAAACACACAGCTTTAAGCTTGTAGCTCTCGCAGAGGGTTCTCAGGCTCATCAACAATCAGTCAGACATGTATTGTGGTAGCTCGGTTGTTTTGCGCATGTGTTGTTGTGTCAGTGTAAAAACTATGTTTAACGCCGAATGCAAATATTCATTTTCACTCATTTAGCGAAAAAGATAAAACAGTAGCGAGCAGCTTTGTTTGAGGCAACATATGTCCCGACAAGCTGCCTGTCATGAAGCGCTGATTCCCTGAAACTTACAAATTGCAGCTTTAAAGGCCCAATCTGGAAGTGAAATTTGGCACCCTGTGTTTAGCACTCTGTCCCAGCAGCTGTCCCTCCATTGTGATTTTTGGGGATTATTGTTTAGGGTGAAATCTATTTGACGGGCCTAGAGGGAGAAGAGGTGGAATCCACTGGATAGAGAATCGCGACTTTTTAATTTTAAAACGCGATTTTATTAATTAGACATATATTTACTGGTTTGTTTGTTTGTTTGTTTTTCTTTTTTCCTTCGGTTGTGATGCTAGCTGAATAACATTAAGCATTCCATGGAGATTAAGTTGCCCACGCTTAAAAAAAAAAAAACAACCAAAAACAAAAGTGCATACTCACCACTGCTGCTTTCAAAACATTTCCAGATTGAGGCCTCAACTGTGGGGCGGTACAGGAAATTACTGAATCCCACTCACTTTGTGGGATGCAACCTGGAATCCAGGCTGCCCATTAGAAGTCGCTGCATTTCAGCCACACACGCTCTAATCACGTCCATTACATTATTTATCTTCATACTCACAATCTCTTTTGTCTGTATTTCCACTTCAGCTCATTTAACTGCTTCTCTCGTTCTCGCTCTTCATCTGCCCTTGTAGCTCTTTTTATTAAAATCATCGACATAATCCATCTGCATTCCTTTCCTCTTTCTCGCAATCACTTCTAGACTCTCTTTTTCCTTTTGGAGTCTTTTATACAAAAACACAAGTGTAAATGATGTATTATTAATAAATTGTAAGGATATGAATGAAAAAAAAAGATATTCTGATATCTCGTTTTTACCAGCATTCTTGGTGCCAAGTACTGTGATAAAGTTCCTCTTTCACTGGCGTCCAGTGGACCGCCTGGAGAGGTCCACCCTGACTGTATCTTACAAAAGGAATTACCATAAAAAAGTGCCAACCCCTTCATCTTTAGTTTTGAACCACACACTTTTTTTAAAAAAAATTTTTTTCCACTCAATGTTGCACTGTGGCTGGTCTCTTCTTTAAAGGGAAATCAGATTCAATATATCCTCTTTTTCTTTTCTTTTCTTTTTTTAAGGAGTTTTATTAACAACTTTACTGTGTGGGATATTTGTTGCATGTTTGGGTTTTTTCTGGGTTTTTTTCTAGAAGTTAGCTTGCCATTTTGATGATTTGCCATTTATTTTATTTTGAAAATCTTTTCTTTTTCTTAATATCCCGTTTCAATATCAGCTGCACTTTGTGGTACTTCAGAAAGTATTAAAGTATTAAGAGATGAATATTGTGTAAAACTATGATTATAACAAAGAGAGTAAATATTTCCTCTTTATTTTTTTCATTCCCTAACACACCGAGGCTGTGCTGCAAAAACTACAGGAAAGACTGATGAAAGCCTTTTTAACCCCCCCCCCCCCTTTTTTCTTTCTTGTTTTTTTTGCTTTTTGCTGTTTCTCTTTATCTTTTGCAATGTCGAGCTTGCACAGTCACTGTCTCTCAATCAACCTGAAGATAGCACTTTTTTTTAAAGATAGGGAAAAAAAGAAATGACTACTTTACACAAAGAGTCTAAATAAGGTTTTTGTCTGTGGCTGGACATTAACCTCCTGCTTCAAAGTGTTTGAGGACTGCCCGACAGTTATCTTTTTTCCGTCTGCTCTTTTGTTGTCCCATGATTCTGGCTTTTGCAAAAGGCAGGAGAAAGGATGAGATGTATTTATGGTCAAAAAAAAAAAAAGGTGAGAGAGCCTTGTGTGCGCGTTTCACATCTTTCGCACAATCCAACACGGACACGGGTCACACTCTGGACAATGAGGAGGAGGGGGAAAAAAAACAAAACAAAAAAAACAAAGCAAACTAAACAGAAACGGTGACATTAGGACAAACGCTGGACAAACACGGTGGCGATGACGAAAATAGCAACAGTACACAGAGGATGCATTCTGAAAACCCAGTTTAACAGACATTACTCACACAACATAAATCGCGAACGCAAGGTGAGCGGGATCCCCCGTCCTCTTCCTCTCTTGTCCCCCTCCTTCCTCGTGATGTCCCGTCTGCTTAGGATAACCACACTCTGGAGCCAGACTGCCATCCCTCACGCTGGACTGGAGCAAGCTGTGAGGACAAAAGAACAACAACAACAACAACAAAAAAAAGAACCAAAAAAAAAAGGAAAAAAAGAACCCAACAATACATAAAAACAAACTGTACATTTTTTTTAAGTGTAAGCAAACAAAACTGGAATTTGTAAATATTATGTTTGTCGTTTGGTTTGACTGACTGGCCGGATCTTTTCTTTGTGACAGCAGGTGCAAGTTTCGGTGACTTACATGATTTTCAAATATGTTCGATTCTCCTTTGTTTCCTTGAACTCAAGTCAGGTTCCAGTAGGTTGTGTGGGCAGAGCGTGGTCGGGGGCAGCGTGAACATGAAAAAGGAATGTCTACGGCTCAGGTTCGCATAGATTGTGATAAAAATAGTCTTGCCTAAAATGTGACGTACAGGCCTGACACTATTCCATCAATCATGAAGGCAGCTTTTGAGTGAAATGAATCCCTTCATTGGTTAAAAAAAAAAAGAAAAAGAAAAGAAAAGCCAAAGAACAGCTGCAGAGAACACTCGAAAAAAGGGGAAATTGAGAAGATTTTTGAAATGAGGCTTGGAAAAACAACATGTTAGTTCTTTAAAATATGCTCAAAAATGAAAAAAAAAAAAAAAAGATTTATTTTTTTTCTTTTTTTATTTGTGATGCTGTTGAATTTACATGTTAGTGTCTCACATTGTCTTGGGCATTGTCATACAGTATAACCTGTAATTGGGAAGTTGTGAAATCCTTTGTATTCTTTTAGTCTAATTTCAAACTCTAGTAACCACGGTGGTTGTTTTGCTACCTTTTTGCAATCTTGTCTGCACATTCAGGTTTGGGGATTATTGATCCAGCTGTTTGTTAGTGGGTTTAAGTTAGCCACAGCATAACAAAATGTGTGTTTTTCTTTCCTTCTTTCTTTTTTCCTTCTTTTTTGGAAACAAGGGATTTGGACGAGCCAACAGATAACGGAAGCACACTCACCAAGTTTACATGTTTACTCTACAGTTTTGATGTTGGCTTAAGGTAAGGGGAGAAAGTATTACACTGATCCAAATATCTTCTTCTTCTTATATAAGATTTAATGCCGGAAAGGTAAAGTGAAGGCTTGCACCTGTTTGTCTGTTTCATTTGATTCAGTAAAACCTGCTTGAGGCTCAAGAGACTGTGAGAGAGCATAATGACCAGAAGGGGTTGAAAGAATTAAAGTTAATATTTCTATTTCAAATAGAGGCTATTACACACTGTATGTTGTGTATCTGAACTGGAAAACATTAAAAGACATTCTTAAACAAATGCTGTGCCATCTTTTTTATGACATGGCTGGGTTTGTACTGCTAAAGGTGTTTGTGGTTTGGCCACCAGGTGGCAGAGGAATTCTGCAGCATGTGAACACAACTTAGGTTCCTAGTACAGTGTTCCCTGGTTTACCACAGGAGTTACGTTCTAAAAAATAACCCGCGATAAGTGAAATCCGCGAAGTAGTCAGCTTTATTTTTTACAATTATTATAGATGTTTTAAGGCTGTAAAACCCCTCACTACACACTTTATACACTGTTCTCAGACAGGTATGAACGTATTCACACTTTTCTCTCTTGTTTAAACACTCTCAAAGTTCAAACCTTCGTAGAAAAATAAGTCCAGTATTATAGAATGAAACCAAAGATCCAACCCTGTTTTCAGGTCCAGAACATGGGAATAGAGCAGCTGCCAGAGAATTCAACATTAATGAATCAATGGTACGGAAGTAGAGGAAGCAAGAAGAATGATTTGAGTAAAGTTTGACTTATCTGACTGTTTTGTTTCGTTTAATGCACCTTATAATCTTACAAACATAC